>JAOEGS010008807.1:5140-29058 GCA_025447755.1 Corythornis vintsioides | reverse complement strand
TATAGACCATAGAAATATATATATGCATACACATAAATTTATATATGAGAGACATACACTGCAGCTATATACACCCCATAAATGCAACTACACCCCATATATATATTGATCTCCCAGATATGAACACGCCAGATATATACACCCCACAAATACAAATAAACCCCCTAAATACAAATACACCCCATAAATATACAACGAGAACCCAGCTCTAAGACTTAAGTGCCCAGTTACCAACTGGGCCAGCTGCAGCTCACCTGTCCATCCACCTGCCTGTGCTTTGATGTGCCAGTGGCAGAAGCCAACTAATCCACCCCTTCCAAAGCACCACTCCAGTGAAATGCCTTTCCATCCCCTGACCAGTGGGGACCCAGTGAGTCCCCAAGGACCACCCAGCGTGGGAGAGAAGGGGAAGAAGCAGCATCCCCAGGGAGGCAGCTGGTGCAGAGCATCGTGGCCCCGTGGGCAAGGGTGAAGAGCCGTGTTTATGCCATTAAAATTTAACTCATGAAATTAAAAGGGTCATCTGAGCATTTCCAGTGGGCAGATGGGAGGTGGCGTGGCACTGGGGGATGCTCCCCTGCACCCATTGCCTCGGTGGGGCTCTTAAAGGACCCAATGCGTCACCCCCAGCCCCTGCCATGGGGACAGGACCCTGCCCTGTCTCCCCTCAGCCTGAAGGACCCCTTGGCAGGGTGATGCTGGCCAAGGGAAGAGCCACGGAGTCGGCACAAGCTTTGCAGCCCTGAGCTGCACCTCATTAAGCACCGCAGCCCCCCTCAGCACGTCAGCCAGTGCAGTGACATCCACCCCAACAAACTCCCATCAGCAGGGCAGGATAGGCGGGTGGCTGCAACTGGGGACAAGACGAAAGCCCCGTGGGCAGGCAGGGAGCTGCTGCAGGGCTGCCTGCCTGGGGGATGTCAGAGCGACGGGGAGGCTTCAGAGCCACATCTCCAATTAAGGGCAAGCCCCGGCATCCTTCCCAGCGCTCTGGCTTTGACAGCCCGATGCCTGGAAACCCGGCTAATCCAAACATCATCATTTCAGGGAGCTGTCAGAGCTCCCATCCCAACCACTCTCCCCTTTAACCATTTCAGCCCCAGCCCCTGCCCCTCAGGGTGGTAGAGGGTCAGGGCAGCCCGACATTTGCTCCAGGGGAGCAAACACTCTGTTTTTACACAAAATGAAAAATAAAAAAAAAAGATGAAATCCAGCCCCACTGCCGATGGACTCGCCATCCCCTCCAGTGGGACCTGTAGGGATCCCTGGGGGACAGTGCTGCTGGCCCCCTCCCATTGCCTGGCCATGAGGAGCACCATCCCGCTGCATTCAATTAAGCAGGTGCTTCTTCATTAAGCACCAGAGATTTGCTTTATTAGCTCTGGGCAGACATGGGGCCCCTGCAGGGAGAGGATGGTGTCTTGTTCCACTTCCAGCAATTGGGACAGAGACGGAGCTGGGGAAGGAGCTGGCTGAGGTTGAGGGGAGCAATGCTCTGAGGGGCTATGCCCCATTTTTTGGCTTGCTGGACTATACCATTGTCCCTCCCATGACTAGGGGGGAGGGGGGGTGGGGCAGAGTCCCTCCATCCTTCCTCCGCACCCTCCTCTTCCTCCCTCCTCCCCAAGGCTTCCTGCCACCCTTCCTCCCTGTTTTGTGCTCCCTGTGAGATGCCCTGGCTTGGTGTGGGGGACTTTCAGCCCCCACAGTGCCTGTCCCCATCCTCCTGAAATCCTCCTGCTGGGAAAAGCAGCATCCCTGGCCCAGCCCAGCAGCTGGGATCCATTAGGAATTTGCAGAGGAAGCACAGATAAAATTAGGACGGGAAGGGGAGAGGGAGGAGAGCGGGGAAGCCAAGAGGATACCGTTCCTCTGTCCTTCCCCACAATAGTGGCAAAGGGAATCCCAGTCCTCCATTTTTTTCCTGTCCTTTGCTGAATCTGGCCTCTGGAGCTGCTCCTCCAGGCACGGGAAACCATGGCAACCCCGGCAGCTCTGCTTTCAAAATTCACAGCATTTCATGTAAAGGATTGCGAAGGGTTTGGGGAGTTTAGGAGCACCAGGGCAGCAGAAGGCAGGGCTGGGGAGGAGAAGGACCCTCTTCCTGCTCCACTTCTCTCCCAGACACCCATTCCCATCTCAATGCCTCCACTGGCATGTTTCCCTAACCAATGTGGATCTCACCAAGAGACAGGGAGGACCCAGTGGAATCTGTCTCCTCAGAATGGGCTTGCAGGCACTGAGATGAAGCCAGGTACATGGTGAAGCACCAGCATCTGCTGAATATGGAAAACCATGAAGTACAAGCTAGCCAAGGAAAACCCTGGAGAGCATGGACAATTGGCAGCTCCAGAGCCAGGAGCTGTCAGCAAAAGTAGGACTCACGTCTCTTCATGCTGCTTTTGGGCTCCTCTTGATGTCTGAGCATTCAATCCTGCTCCTTGAGGACATCAGGTCAGCCAGGAATGGAAGCATCGGGTCAAAGGGAGCCCACTGGCAGGAAGGGCGAGGCCACTTTGGGGAGACCTAGTTTAACATGTGACAAAGCTTGAACTTTCTTTTCAACCTTGCCAGTCCTAGTTTCTACTGATGGTTATGAAGTTCCCTTGGGGAAACGCAGTGAAAGCTGTGGACCAGAGATATGCAGATCCCAGGAGAAGACGTGTGGATCTTGGGAAGCCAGAGACAAGCCCCGTGCTGCCTCCACTTGAAAAGGGAAAGGTGCAGAGTGTTTCACTGCAAACAAGAAAACCCTCCCACGGAGCGTCTGCTCAGCACAAGCCACCAGCGTGACAACTGCCGGGGGAGCCGTGGTGCCAGCTCAGCACTGGGCCAGGGCTGTCTCAGCCATAAGGTGCTCCCCAGGAATCCTCAGCAAGGAAGGAGATCCTCAGGAGGAGCACAGCACAAATGGACGTTAGGATTTCAGACCAGCTTCAGCTGGTGAAACAGCATCTAGTCCTGCAGAGCTTCAGCCCTCAGCTGTTGCTCTGATGCATGAGCATCCTCATGATGCTCTGACACTGGACCACCAAGATGACCTTCTGCCTGCTGGAAGGATGGCTTCCCCACTGTCGTCCTCCCTACCAAAGCTGGGCATGTCCACCTTGACTTATGATGAACCCAGACTTGTCTCCACCTTGCACACTGGCTGCCTGGAGAACAGTGCCCTTCCAAGAGGTCACCTTCAGTTTATAGACCAGATGTCCAACAGCTCCGGGCACCTATATGATCAGTGAAATACCCACAGTTCCATACCAAACAGGATGGGGAAACATGACTGTACCAAGGAGAAGTTTCTTCAGAAGAAGTTTCTTCCTCTGATCATCTTTAGCACAGAAGATGATCAAGCACTAACATCCCTTAGGACAGGCCAGAAGCTAAAAGACAACTAAATCTGGAAAAGTAATGGTTCCCTCAGCCCAAGGTATTGCACAACTCTTAAGTGTAACAGAGATGAATGTGACACTTCCTCCAAGGGGAAGCACATCCAATGTCAGCCTCCAGATACCCGTCAGTGTGTCTGAGGAGTTTCCTTGAGGAAACCCTATGGTGAGTCATGGTTAAAGCTGTTTTGCCCTTGAACGTGCAGTCGTTCACGACCTGTAAAGCTTACAAGATGCTGTAGGAACATCTGAGCATCTATAGGAGTCTCACCTGGAAAACAGGCAGCTCTTTCGCTCCTAACACTCCAGGAAAGCCAAAAATAACCCCCTCAAGGCATTTCTTCTCCAACTCTTAAATCTGTTGGAGGCTTGACAGCAAAATGGATGGCAAACACAAGTCTCATGCTGAGCTTCAAGACCCAGGCAGGAGGCACATGCCACAGCGTGAGCCTGGCAGAGCTGAAACCCTGGCTCCACCACCACCCAGCTAAGGGGAACAACTTGTGTCCAACCAAGACTTCCAGAGCCTGAGCCCAGAGAGAGACTTCCACAGGGCAATGGTGCTTTCAGGCGAGAATCCTCTGTTTTGAAGGGGAGGAAGGAAGGGTAGGGGCTGTCTGGGGAGGGGGGGACGCATAAAGCAGCAGCAGATCCTTCCTCTGAGATGTTTGCTTCCCTTTCAGGCTGACAGCTGTGGCCTAATTTTCAAGAAAACTGACAAGTGCCTGATTTCTCCCCCTATAATTTCTCTTTGCTGCAAATAAAATAGGTTAAAGGAGCGGGCGCAAAGCTGTGACAAGAGCCAGGAGAGGCTGATCTGGTTTGTGAGTTGCAGAGTTTGAAGGGAGATGGGAGCCATGGTCCCTGCACTCACAATTCTGCTTCCCTCCCCAGAGCTTTGCTTGAAGATGAGGAAATGGTGGGTGAGAAGCTGGAGCTGAGCTGGCCCTGTGCACTGGAACCCAGCAGCCAATGGCACCCCGGCTTGCACCCCCAGCAGCGTGAGCAACAGGGTGAGGGAGGATCCTGCCCCTCTGCTCCCAGTGCTCTGGAGACCTTCCTACAGTGCTGGGTCCAGCTCTGGTACCATTGCAGGTGAGGTTGGCCAGGGCTCTGAGCAAACTGCTCTTGTCCCTGCAAGGGGGTTGCACTAGATGAGCTTTAAAGGTCCGTTCCAACCCAAACCATTCTGTGAATATTAAGTGCTGGCATAGAAAGGAGCATCCAGCTGCTCTCCTCTCGCACATCTATGACCTCTGGAGGATTAGGGGGAAGTGAGGCTCTTCAGGCTGCATCCACCCCATGGGGATACCCTCCAGGGACACCAGCTCTGAAGGCCAGGGAGGTGTCAAGATCCACCCTGTGACACTGACACACAGTGAGAGGCAGAAGGTATGGAGGAGAGCCCAGCAGCAAAGCCAAAACATCTGGGGCATCTAAACCACAGGAGAAGGAGAAGGTACTTTCTTAGGTGATACTCCTGAGCCCAGAGTGCAGCCAGGCTGCACCTTTTTCCCTGAGCTCCAGGATGTCCCCAACTCTTCCTGCTCTGCTCTCCCTTCTCCCCCAGCCATGCATTGATTATCTCTGCCTTGCATGCGGCTGGACCTGGATTTGAGCTGATCAAGCAAAATACAGCCAGTTTACTCAGGCAAAGCAAGGCAAAAGTCAGTGGTGGGTCTGAGTCCAGATGTTGGCAGCTTCACCTCCCACCCCAGGGCATGCTCATCCCTAAGCTGATCCGACATATCCCCGTCTGCTGCCACGTCCTTCCAGTCCCTTTTTTCTTTCTTTCTGGAAAGCTTCGCCCCCAAACATGGATGTATTCCTGCTGTTCTCCACACCCAAGCTGGTCCATATGTTGTCAGAGGTCTGGGGATACCTAGTGGGACCATCTTCCCCCAAAATTTGCCTCCCCTACAGAGCAGAAATACAACTGGTAATTGCAGGTGGGATGCAAAGGCTCATCCACCTCCATAACAGCAACCTGTTCCTTGGCCATGCTTTTAGAAGCAAAAGCATTTGTATTTCTTAGAATCACAGAATGGTTTAGATGGGTAGGGATCTTTCAAGGCCATCTAGTCCAACTCCCCTGCAGAAAGCAGGGACATCTGTAACTAGAGCAACTCAGCCTCCCAGCAGAGGGGTTCCAGACCTCCCATCATTGCTGTGGCTCCTCTGGCCTTGCTCCAACAAGTCCATGCCCCTCTTGTGCCAAGAGCAGTTAATGCTACAAGGGGACTTGCTCCAGGTGCATCTGAGCACCAAGAGCAACTCCCACATTGAAGGGAAGGAGCTCCAAAGGCAAGAAGCTCCAAGCAGGATGGCTTTTGCACAGCTCCACACTTTGAGTGGGGAGTTGAAGATGAAGATTCCCATCCCAGATTGTCCTATCCCAGGAGCAGAGTGTCTGGTAGGACCCGTTGGTGGGAGCTATGGAGTCACCTCTTCTAAAGGCAGCATCCAGCCTCCAACAGCCACCTTTGATAGAAACCTTCCCCTTGCACTGTGGGAAGCACTGGAACATCCTCATCCACTCACAGCTTGTGTGCCTGCCATCGGGAGGAGGGAGGACTGAGCTCCTGCCGCCAGCAGAGAGTGATGGGCTGCGAGATGCTCAAGAGCAGCCAGGAATGGAAAAAAAAAAAATCCCTTTATGAGAGCAGCAGGAGGCAAAACACTCAGCCCCGCCTAGAGGTTCTTACCCTGAATGTGCCCTGTGCCTTGGGGATAATCCTGAGCAGGATCCCCTGAAAGAGATGGGGGGGGGAAATGCCATTATTCAGCCTCTCCCAGACTCTCTGTCCCAGCTTTTCCTTCCATGGAGGAAAGTAAGCCGAGCTGTCACATTCGCAGAGCAAGAGAAGGAAGTGCCACCAGAACCCCCAAGCCTTGGATGAGGGTATCAGATGGGTTAATTTAGCAGCTAAGGGGCAAAACCACCCCCTCTCCTGCATCCTTCCCATGATGAGGGTCCTCACCCTCAAGGAAAGGCAAGGAAAATTTGGGAAATATCTTTGGAAGCTACTCATGTTGAGGCCCTACTCCGGGGAATGTGATGGATTTGGGCTCCCCACCTTTTCCCAACTCCTCCATTCTCCAGCCTACCTTTCCAGAATGCTCCAACTTAGATCCCAGTGAAAGAACTGGGAGGAAGCAGGGGACCTGTTCTTTGAAGGAACTTAGCCATTCTCCTCTGCACACTTTCCCTTCCTCCTCCACCCGCATCCACTGACCCACATCAGTCCCAGAGCACTCCAGTGCTGCTCACATGTGGTTCCCATTTTTCTCCAGAACAACCCATAAAATCCTTCCAGGCAGCTCTGAATACAGCCAGTCCTGAAGCAGCTCTGGTGGGTAGGACAGTGAGCTCATCCCTCCCAGCTCTTCCAGCTCCAAGGAGGCACGTCCTGTCCTTTCCTGGGGGCTCCACCTCCTGCAACCCCAACAGGGATAATCTTTCAACAGATCAACCAAGGCTCCTCCAGCATGAAGGTCTCAATATATTTCCTTACCACCAACAGCAGACAACCACCAGGCCTGTACAGGATCCTCAGCTCCCACTATGTTGCAACCCTAGATCCAACCTCCAGTCTGGGGGAAATTGGGTTTTTCCCCTCCAGCTACTGGCTGTAGAGGGTATTTTAGAACCCAGTGTGATGCTCCATACTTTTGGTGAATTAAAACCTCCTTGAGCATGTTTTCCCTTGGGTGGTAAAGCCCACTGCATGATGTAAAAGAGGGAATTTGAGAGCTGGGGGGAGAGCATTAGGAGGTGCAGAGCATTGCTGCCTTCCACCCCAAATACAGATCAAAGCCAAAGAGGAGCCCGTGTCCAGCTGGGGATGCGTGAGATGTGGAAAAGCAGAGCCTGGAGGTCTCCACACCACTAAAACACTACTGGCTCTCCAGCCACAGGGTTTGCCATGGCTGGGAGGAGGCAGAGCTGGGAAAGGGAGATTCTGAAGGGAGGAATGAGATAGAGATGAACGAGGAGAAGCCCAGAAAACTCAGTGCAGAGCTGGGGATGCTCCATCACCCCGCAGCCAGCCTGGGGGTGAGCCCCACTTTCTGCTTTATAAACAGGAGGAACAAAACAAACCAAAACAAGTCATAAATAAGCAGTTTTCTCCAGTTCTTTCTCCTTTCTGTGAAGGGCGGGGGGGTGAGAGCAGCTCCTGAAGGCAGAAGGGCAGGCGGCCAGCGAGCGTCCTGGCAGCCACAGCAGTGGATTTTCGCAGGCTCGCTGCCTCCCGACACAGAAGCTTCCCTTGTGACGCTCACAGCTGTTTGGATTTTACCCGAGTTCATATCGCAGTTTATCAAAGGGGCTGCGTTTTGGGTTTTGTTGTTTTTTGTTTGTATTTTTTTTTCCCCTTTTCTTTTTCTCTCCTCACACTTTGCCGGGTACAAGCCGAATGGTTCCTGCATGAACAAACGCAGGTTTTGTTCCGCAACGCGGCGGCCCTGGGGGTGGGAGGGAGGATGAGGCAACATGTGTGCCCCCCGCACCCCCCCCCCCAGGCCCAGCCCCAATTCATTCGCTCACTGGTGGGGCAGAGGGAATTTCAGGGCATGGTTTTGGCAACAAGAGCTGGAGAGGGCCCAGTGCCATCAGTACACCCAAAGGACCAAGGTGGGTATCCCACATCCCAGCCCTGGGAGTGTCCAGCCCATCATCATAAATCATGGAATCATTCCAGTTGGAAAAAGACCTTTACAATCATCAAGTCCAATCATTAACCATTAATGAGATGTTTGACCAAGCAAACAGTGTGTCTAAGGGAGCTCAAGAACATCCAGGCCTGTAAGAAGAGGTAGATTTTGGTTGTCTACAGCTGTGAGGCAGGACGGGAGCAGGGACAAGGTTAAGGATGGGATGTGGGGAGCCAGGACAGGGCAGGGGGACAGCAAATCACTGCAGGATGGTGGCACCCTGGGGCTTCAGCATCCCCTTACCACCAACAGCAGACACCCATCAGGTCTGAACGGGATCCTCAGGGTATCCCTGACTAGCCAAGCCCACTTCCCCCACAGAGCCCTTCACTTCCCACCTGCTGAGAGGGAGAGCACAGCCTTGGGAATGACACAGGAAGGCAGGCTGGGCAGAAAGTGGTGTCATGTGCTCCTCAACTGCCCACATGACAAGAGCATTGGCTGTCTGTGCGCCGTGGGACTCGCCGTGTCTCTGCTCAGCCCGCTTCTCTGACTTCCCAGTCCTGTTAGTAGGTTCAAAGCCACTTTGCTTCTTTTTCCCTGTTTTGGGAGGAGAAAGGAGTGTCACATGGTCAGCTCCAGCCTCTCTCAGAACCAGAAAAATTACCTTCTGCCTCAAAAGAGGGGAATAGCCGACCCAGCCACATGCCAAGGACACCACTGCCAAGTCCTTCATGCACAAAACGTGACCTGCTGGGGTTTGTCCCCTCTTCAGCGGGTACTTTGACCCTGGCAGGTCTTTGAGGCCTCAAGAAACATACTGGATTTCCAGCCAGGTGGATTTTTCCCATCTGCAGGAGCCATAAAGCTGCACTCCCATCACGAGGTGCAGGATTTTCCAGCTCCCTGGCTAATGCCATAAATTGACCGCATGACCTTCTCTGCTCCAGCCTATGTCTTCCAGAGTGGGTGGAAAGCCAGCCTGCCCTTCTGGCCACCCCTCAGGGGGTTCAAGCACCCCCCTAAAAAGTCAAAGGCCATCCCCAGTCAAATGGCCAAGTCTATCACACTGGAGATGGCTGAAAGTCACCCCCAGGACCCTTTTCCATGCAGCTTAACCTCCAAACCTGCCTCACGAGAAGGTGCTAAGCAGCAGGGAGGTTTATTTAACAGCTCTATAAAACAAGCTGAGACAACCCCTGCGTGCAGGCCCCCATCCAGGGAGCAAAGTGCTGACTCAGGCGCCCTCCCCATGCCCCAGGGTGCTGCCACTCAATGAGAAAAGGGCCTCTCTGGGCTTAAAAAGCTAAGCCCTGAGCTTCAAAGCATCCACACACAACGTGCGCGGGGATGTCCCCGGCCACTCCAGCACATCAAGAACCCTAGAGGGTTCGTTTGCAAGGTCCACCGGACACAAGTGCCTGAGCAACCACCTCGGAGTGCAGCCAAAAGGTAGCTGCCTTGTAACTAGGCTCAGCTTAGTAAGCTAAACAAGCTCCCTGGAGCTCAGACAGGCCCTGGGGATAGCACAGGGGCTGCACTGGGCCTGGGGAGGGACGTGAGGGGAGAACACGGCTCCTTCCAAAGGCAGTGAGCTGCTAGGGCAGCCAGCCCCATCCTCCAACCCTGCTCTGAGCAGCCATTGCCAATGCCCATGGGGGAGGGCTCAGCTTTCAATTGAATTTAGGCTAGATATCAGGAAGAAGTACTTTTACCTTGAGGGTGGTAGAGCAGTGGAATAGGCTCCCCAGGGAGGTGGTTGAGGCACCATCCCTGGAGATACTCAAGGTGAGGTTGGAAAAGTCTGAGCAGCCTGGTCTAGTTGAGGGTGTCACTGCTCACTGCAGGGGGGCTGGACTAGATGACCTTTGGAGGTCCCTTCCAGTCCTAAACATTCTATGATCTATGAATGCCCCCCACCCCCTACCCTACAGTGCCAGTACCAACCAATCAGCATGACACACAGCCTGCACCTCTCAGCACAGGCTGGAAAATCTCAGTGCTGCTCTGCTGGCTGCCTCCTAAGCGGCCGAGCAGCTTTCCCTCTGCATGGTCCTTGCCTGGAGGATGGCCGTGCCGCTCCAAGGAGCCATGTGATGTTTTGGAAGCTTCTCTGCATTTTTGTGCCGCTCCAAGTTATCGTTGGGAGGCCAGCAACTGAATTTGAATAGTTGCTTCTTGCTTAAGGGCTTGGTTGAGGCCAGGACGGCCAAGTGCCAGCTAGGGCAGGTCGCTCCCCATTAGCGAGGAGGCTGGAAGGTCTTGGGTCTGCTCATCAACATGAGGGGTAACACTGAGCTATGGCTGATGCTCAGTGTTACCTGTTAACGTCCTGCTTCTGGCAGCTCTTTGGGAGTCACCTTTCATGTGTAAACACACTTGGCTCAAGCAGAGGAGGCAGTGCTTTGAACCCTAACTTTCCAAGGTGGAATAACTTCACCAGCTTCCAGCCTAAAAAAAGTCACAAGTGGCAGTGAGAGAGCCTGACCCCCAGAGGAAGCCACCTTCTGCTGCCATGCAGTAAACTGATGCCAAGCAAAAAATAAATCCTTGGAAGAGACCATGGGAATAGGTTTGCCACCCCTCAAGGGAAGAGAGGTGGAAAGTGTGAGACCCTGGGTGATTGGTACCACTTGGTTCAGCCCTTTCCCAGGCATCCATGAGGCATCTAAGCAGCTTTGAAGAGCCTTGAAGACCCTTTTCCTGGCCTCTCTCCTTGTCTTCTCCTCCTTCTGGAGCTCATCCTGGTGCACAAGCTCTGCTGTGGCCAGGGGCTCTCCCTCTGTGAGGTACCCAGGAGGCACAACACCATAGTTCTACCTGGTGGTGCTGTGCTGGATCCCACTGGGGAAAGCAGCAGACCAAGAAGGGCATCTCTTGGATGTGCCAGCAGCACAGTCAAAGGGACTATGTGCCAGTTCTGGGTTATTCCCCAGCCCAGCGGTCCCAGGGAAGTGAGAAATGATGTGCATTCTTTGTGATGAACAACAGAAGCTTTTGAAGATGTCTGCCTGTTATTTCAAAGGCAGTTTGTTTTTCCATTTAGCTCCACCCTGTTTTCTCTGGCACACCATCTCAAGACACCCAGCTTGAAACCAGGGTTGCTGGCTGTGAGATCCATCACAGCCTCCATCTCTGCCTGAGACAGGCTAGGAGGGTAGACTCTGAATCACAGAACATTAGGGATTGGAAGGGACCTAGAAGATCATCTAGTCCAACCCTCCTGCCAGAGCAGGATCACCTAGACTAAGTCACCCAGGAACACAACCAGGCGGGTCTTGAATGTCTCCAGAAAAGGAGACTCTGCCTGGGAGGGCAGCAGGTGCTTCTCCTACCCATCTCCCAACATCAGGCAGGCACCAGAGCAGATATGCACATCCTGGGGACCATTGTTCCCTATACAGTAAAGGACAGTCCCATCTCCACGGGCTACTGCACAGATCACTGTTCAAACCACACCCCTCAAGAACATGATGTACTGAGACCTCTGCCTTCGGGATGCCAAGAACATCTCAGGAGAGAGACCAAAGGCCTTTCAGAGTCAGCAACCAGACATGAACAAACTTGAGTTAGGTTAGAAATTACCTTTAACCATAGAACCTCCACCTGACCTCATTAACCTTTGAACTTGCCTGCTGGTAATGTAATAGAGAAAATGGCTGTGCTGTCCCCTGTTTCCAATTCCCCTGAGCACCCACCCTTCGGCTGCAAATCACCACCTGAACTAAACAGCAGCAGGCAGCAGAATGGGTCAGAGATGGTCCCAAAGGGAAAGGCAAGATGATGGGTACAAAGAGCGTGAATCGCTCATGCCAGCAGCAGGAGAGGACCACGCTTTGGCACACACCCTCCCAGTCTCTCAAGCATCCAACTTGTGCTCTCTAGCCCAGGGTGAAACACCGCCAGCATCTCCCAAGTCAAACCCGAGGCTGGCTTCTCACCCTGCTGCATGAAACAGCTGAGCTGGCTTCTGGAGAGGGGCGGGATGGAACGTGGGAACGCACATACGGCTTCAATTTGAAAAGCAGCTAAAAATAGCGCCAGGAGGCTCCCACGTTCACTGGGTCTCTCCGGCGAGAAACCAACCCCTTCCAGAGAGTCCTGTATAAGTTTTCCTCCCTCTATTCCCATCTTACTTTTTGTCTGGAGGCAGCAGAGATGTAGTGAATACCAGCACTTAAACTACCATCAGTAAACTCCAGAGTTAATCAGTAGTACCTGAGGGCAAGGCGCATCCCTCTCAGAACCACCACTTTGGCTCCAGACCTGCATCTACTCCACGTGAGCCACAATGTGACATAACAAAGAACAGTCATGTATTCTTTTTTTTTTTTTCCACTTTACTGGATTTTCCCAGCTTTTTACAGTCACTGTAAAAAGCCCCAGCTTGCTGAGCTGCCCTGAGCCAGTCCCACTGCACCGCTGGCCAGCTGCTGGGAAAGCCAAGGCTCATCCTGCCAGAGTCAGAGGGAAAAAATCTGAGGTGGTCACAATATGAGAGAGCTTTTATTAGGACCAGGCTCACTATTGCTCTAATTACCCCACACCCTTAACGAGGAATAGGGTGGCTCAATCCAGGGGCTGTGCTGACCAGGGAGAAGTGAGGGGATGCTATGAGCAGGACATTGTCCCTGATCTATTCTTAGATCCCCGTGGGATTACACCCAACACTTCCAGGCTCTTATCAGAAGCAAAAACCCACATACTCAGCTAGATTTATTTTTTTGAGGATGGAAATAGTTTTTCAATTGGTATTTGGGATATGGCACCGTATTTTAATATTCACTGGGGGGGAAACTCTGAAATCCTTGTGCAGCAGCTCAAAGAGCTGCTGCAACCCTGCCCTGCCCATGTTCCATCCTGTTTCTGAAGCCCTATTTCATACTGCAACCAGCCGCGCTTCAGCTCAACATCCGCCACTCGGGATTAATCCAGCAGTGGCTTTTTGGCACATTCTTGGGCTGCCCAAAGACTTGGGCACAAGCTGCTACCCAAGCAGGTAGAACTCAACTCAGCAGACTTTGAGAAATATGCAGGCTTTATTTTCCCAGCCACAGTGATGGGACCCCCATCAGTACCTTGTGCACTCCTCTGCCTTTTCCCATGGGAGCATCACTGGGGTTTCATGCTCTCCTCATGTTTGTTTTGATGCCACCTCATTGAAAGCAAGGCAGGAAAACTCCAGGGTCCTCCCACCAACCTCTTCACTGATTTCTCCACCTCTCCTTGACTGTAAAGCCCATTATTTCCCAGTGAGCTGAGAAATTGCTGTCCCTTGTCCCAGATTTCATTGCATTAAGGATAATGCTCTTGCCAGCTGCCACGACACTTGGCTCTCCAGCCCCCACGACACTTGGCTTGCCAGCCTCTGCTCTTTCAAAAGCTGAAGCAAAACCTACCAACTACCAGAGTGGCATTAGGGGGATGTCTCGCGAAGCTGGGTGGAGGGATTCACTCAACTTGGCACCCTGAGACCCAGCCTGCCTGAGACTCCAGCTGGGTGAGTTGTATCTTAACAAAACGGGCTCTGACAACACTATTTAATAAGGAGCTACTTTGCCTCTGGGGATGGGAGCGAGAAATATGGTGCCTCAACATGTGAAAGGCAAGTCCTGCTTTCTCTTAAACCATCTGCTGGCGAGCAAGGGAGGCTTGTACAAATGGTTTTGGCTCTGAGGGAGCTCAGTGCTTGGGCTGCTCAACCCTATCACCTCCATCCCATCCTATCCAGGGGTGCTTGAGGGCTTTGGTGAGCTGGTGGGGTGCTCTGACCTGATGATGAAAGCTCCTCTGGTCTCTAGGAGTTTCCGTTCACTGCTGAAGCGCTTGAGGAGATTGATCATGAACTTGTAGAAGTAGGAGTTCATGGTGGGGGTCGAGGGTGAGCACTCCAAGCCTTTTGTACCTGAGGAGAAAGGGGAAGGGAAGAGAAAATTAGAGCAGCCAAAACCCTCTTGTCAAAGCAGTCTCAAATCAGAGACTAGACACCCAAAATAAGGTCACATCACTTGGCAGAGAAAGATTGGGGCATGACAAGATTTCCAGGCCTCATATAATCACATCTGCTCAGTCCAACCCCTCTGCAGCCAGCCCTGCTTCAGCTCTCTCCATCCCAGGGATGTGTCTTGTATGGTCCTGGCCCTTGACACAGCACACAGGGGTGAAATGGGCTTTTTGGGGGATCATCCTCAAGCTGCTCAGCTTCAGTAGCTGTCAGGAGAACGGAGACTGAGACTCTGGATAAACAGCAATCCTGTCTCTTCAGATACCACATGTACACGTAACCCCCAAACCAGATCGCTGCTGAGTTGAAGAGCCTTTAATCCAGCTCCACATGCCACAGAAGTCCTGAGCCCAGGGTGCATGTGGCAGCAGACACACATGCTCATCCCTGGTTCATGGCTGGCCACCAGTTTACACCTGGTGACATGATTTCCCCTGAGGAGAGCCACTTGGTGTAACAGTATCATGCACAAGGTTCCCTGAGGCACCCCTCAGGTGATCCTTCCAGCCTGAAGCACCCTCACTCCTTTCTGTCAAGGGTTGCTCAGGACTGGCCCAGGCTGTCCAGGGCAGTGGTGGAGTCCCCATCCCTGGAGGTTTTCAAATTTGTGGAGATGTGCTGAGGGACACAGCTTAATGGTGCCCTGGCAGTGCTAAGGGAATGGTTGGACTCGATAATCTGAAAGGTTTTTTCCATCCAATTCCCAGAGTCCCTGCTGGGTCAGGGCACAAACCTGCTCACTGCTTCTGCAGCCAATGTGGTTTCTGCCCAGAAGGAAAACAAGATTTTGTTTTGAGGCAGCAGCTATCACAGATCACATCTAGGTCTCAAAGGCAGAAAATTACGGGTAAGGAGAGCGGCTGAACTCTCTGAGCAAGGAGGGTGCTGAAAGAGGTGCAAAAGGGGAGAGAGGGGAGTGCTCAGGAGAGCTGAGATGTACCCTGACACACCCAGACCCAACGCATTCCAGGATACAAAACTCTTCCATGTTTTCTTTGCTTGGGGCTGGCACCCAGAGCTGGCCAGCCTCTGCCGTGCAGCCAGCATCCCCTCTGCACCTCTTAGGGCCACAGATTCACTCCTGATGGGCTCCCATTGCTTCTTTAACAGCAAATACTGCTCCAGGCTGTTAGGTGCAGGACCTTTAGCTCTTGCTGTCATGGCACCCACTTGCTAAGACATCCTAACTCAGTCTGTGACTATTTTGCAGGGTGGGTAGCCAGAGAGGGCCTTAAAAGGGGCATGTCCCAGGTCAGGGTACACAGGAAGCATCAGAAAAGATACCCCTTCAAAGCCCCACGTGCAGGGAGTTGGCAGGTGAAGATTGCTTTTCCCACAGCAAAGCTGCCGGGGAGCTGGTTTATTTAGCAGGCTCAAAGCAAATGTTTGGAGAGAGGGTTTGAAAGACGACTTTGCGACAAGGGCAGCCCTCTGCCTTCATTTCTCCTATGGAAAGACTATGTCTGACTGTGGTAAGGAGGGAAGCCAGAGGACATGAGCGCCCCAAGGTTATTCCCCCCCCATCCTGAGAACGGCATTTTCATCAGCTTGCTGAAGGAAACCTGAGGAGTTTGATCTATGTGTGTTGTCTGCTCCTACCGAGACTCAGCAGAGCATGGGGGCAGCCAATTAAAGATGCAATCAACCACCAAATCTCAGGAAAGCTGATGGAAAAGCCACTGAACTGTTTTCCTGATGATACAGGCTTCCCTGTGCTGGGATTTAGCATCTGAGAGACCACAACCAAGGCAAAGAGAAAGGAAAATAAACCCCAAGGTCATCTGGACCAGAAGCCAGGATCTCCTCCCTGCCAGAGCTGTGTGTTCACTGCCTGCCCCCCTTGGTACAACTGAAACCCAAACCAGGCTTTGAAGCCGGCACTGCCCAGAGCACAACTGTTCGCCAGGGCATCGTGTTTCCCTCAGCTGCGGGGAAGATGATCTGGGCAAAAAAAAAAATCAGATGGAGCTGAGCCCATCTCCAAAACAAAGGTGTGTTTGTTGGAGGGCAGGGAAGGGAGCACCTGCCATGAAAATACAGCCATGACCATGCGTGTCAGCTCTACAGCTGCTCAGCGCCGCTTGGAAGCAGGTTGGGAAGAGCTGCGGTCTGGACAAGGTGACATGGGGCAGCTCTAACCTCCCACCATGGCTCAGCCTCACACCTCCCAGCCTGAACTATGGGCAGAGGCCTGAAAGGCAGCACTGGCGTGGAAAGAAGGTGAAGAACAGGTGGAAATTGGAAACCAGTTTTCAAAGCTGAAAAAATTATGCTGAGGCATCCAAAAGAGAGCTGTGTTATAACCCAAGAGCCAGCAGCAGCTGGGACATCACCTTCATCCCCACCAGCCAGTAATGCCACAGCATCCTAACTTAGAATCACGGGACGGTTTGGGTTGGAAGGGAACTTTAAAGACCTTCTAGTCCAACCCCCCTGCAAGGAACAGGGACATCTGCAACCAGAGCAGGTTGCTCAGAGTCCCAGCCAACCTCACCTGCAGTGGCGCCAGGGATGGGGAATCAACCATCTCTCTGGGCAACCTGGGCCAGGCTCCCTCTCCCTCTGTTAAACCCATCACTCCTTGTCCTGTCCCAGCAGGTCCCGCTCAAAAGTCTGTCCTCCATCTTTCTGACAGTTTCTACTCAGAGACCAGAGTCCAGCTGCAATCCACAGGGTGATGAGCCTTCAGCTCTGCCACCTTCTTCCACTGTCTTGCTGCCAAGCCTCCAATCCCCTTGTTCATCCTGGGAAGTGGGACAGGGAGCTGGGATCAAGGAGGGATTGGGATACAGACATGGTAAAAATAAGTCTTAGCTGTGATTTTTTTAGGAGAGTAAGAGAAATCAGTGTGTAGGAATCTCCCAAGCTGCAAAAGGCTGAACCACAACTCAGTTAAAGCTTCAAAGAACAATACTTCTCCCGAGCAGGCTAAACCTCCAAAAGTCCCTTTTTCTCTGTGTTTACAGGATGTCTAGGAAGTGTCTGACACCTTGTTTGCCATGGTGTAACCCTTTCCAGCACAGCCCGAAGCTCAGCTCACCGCCCCATAGGTTACAGCTCACTGGCATCCCCGCCTTGACAGAACCTTACAAGTAGCTCGTCAAGCGTTTCTACGAAGCACGAGAGACAAGCAGAGAGAAGTGTGATGAAAACTGTGGCTTAATTAACTGAAGGTTGCAGCTCTCCCCCTTTCCCTGAAGCGAGAGTTTGCAGATCCGTAACCCTCCAGATCGGCTGTTAACGTACCCGGTGCAGGGCTGGTGGCATGTCACGGCTCTGCTGTTTTTTTATATGGGGATGAAGGAAGAAGCTGGAAGAAGAAAGATCCCAGCTCAGAGGAATGACAAAACTCAGCCCAGATAGACACACAGAATCATGGAATTGTTCTGGTGGGAAGAGACCTCTATCCAGCACTGCCAGCTTACCACTAACCCATATCCCTCAGCACTACATCTCCACAGCTTTGAAACCCCTCCAGGGATGGGGACTCCACCACTGCCCTGGGCAGCTTCCTAATCCTGATACCCACTATAACAGGAAGAAATGTGAATTTGGGGCCCAAAGGAATATCAGAGGAGCAAAACAGAAGTCATCAGAAGGAGGCTACAAAAGGCAGGTGGAAATAGCAGTTCTATGGCTGAAATATGTCCTCACTGTCCAGAAGCCTGAAGCCTTCTCACTTCTGCAGCATTCTCCTGAATCCTCTCCTGAGGCAACCTCTGCAGCCTGGGGTAGAGCCAGGGACATGAGTGGGCTTCTTAGATCACCTAAGCAAGCACCAGCATCCTTCCCCCCCACCCATGGATGCTAGCTCAAGCTAGCAAAGGCCTGCTGAAAGCCCCCATGCATCCCCAAGTGCTCACCAACTGCTTGTGCTGTTCCCGTTGCTCACGTGGCCATGCCATAAATCAACGGAGACAGGCAATTAGGGGTCTATATTAAGGACCTTATAAATATATATTGTAAAGCAGCCTGGAACATTTGGACTGTCTGGCTGCTTGATGGGCTGAGATGTCTCGAGACCTACAGTGGCCAAGGTGTCCCCAGATTGCTCTGGAGGGGGCCTAAGAAGACTCCGACACAAACTTGGCTCTTCCTACCTTGGCCACAAAGTGCTGAACTTCGCCCTTGGCACAACCCCTAACTTTTGCTAATGTAGCATAATTGGTTTCAAACTGGTTTTAATTAAAACCGGTGTGGACTTGCTTAACTCCATTTAAACCAAATTTAAATACGATTGGACCAGAATTGATTCCTTTCCGAAGCGAGCTAAAGCTGGGTAAGCTGTTTAAAGAGTAACCACAAGGGTATTTGAGGCGGTTGAGCTAAAATGATTTAGCGCAATCCCTAATTGAAGCAATTTGAGCTTGGGTATCATGAGGGCAAGTGAAGAGCTGGCGAGGCTGAGCATCCTTCCCACCCAAGCGCCTTCCCCGAGGCATCATGTTTCCAGCTCAGCCTGGACAAGGATCTCCCCCCAACCCCTGCTCCTCCTGGAGCGGTCAGGATAAACCCGTCGGCAACTGGAACTGGGCCGTGAGCCTTCAGGCGGCGCTGGGTGGGAGTGCTGGTGGCATGGGAGTTGGTGCTGCCAGATGGTGCCGAGAGAAACCCCAGGCGGTGACATGGGAATCTGTGCAGCCTCTTCCCAACTCCCCCCCACCGGCAGCTTTCCCTTCCCTGGGATGTTTGGAATTCTAGCTTTTGCAAACAAAGGGTGGTGAAGCCTCACGAAGCAGGATAAAAATAGAACCATAAAAAAAAGGTAAATCCTTCCTTCTCCACCCCCCAGACCCTGGATCCTCTCCCCAAAACCCCGGCAAGGGGTGTAGCTGGAAGCAGATGGAAAGGTGTTGGCAGCTCAGCAGGGCTCTGCAAAACCTCCACCCGCACTTCTGTGGAGCGCAGGATGCTGCTGAGGGAAGCAAGCCAGGGAGATGATGGATTGCAAGGCTGCGGGCTGTGCTCAGACTGCTCTCACATGTAGATGTTTCTCCCCTTCCCACCTGGCTAAAGAGCCTTGAATTTGTCCAAGACTTCGGCACCTTGTCCCAGAGGGAGTCCCCAGGTGGGCCAGGGTATGTATCTGGATGTCAAATGAGGCTTTTGCTGCTCTGGATCCCTCTGGATCCCCTGGCTCACCACAGGGTCAGAGCCTGTGGCTGCCTCTAAGGCAGTGACAGCGCCCATGGGTTTCCTAGGAAGGACAGCAGCCCACACTTGGCTCATTTCTCTGTTAAGGTAGATCAACAGCAAAAATACAGGAGGGGTATAGCTCAAGCAACATACAGGAGAACACCCATCACAGCTGCAATACTGGGAGTGGTGAAGGTTGGTGGGGAGTTCAGAGCAGGCTGAGGCTACTGGACGGGAAGGCGAAGCACACAGAACATAACCTGCCCGCAGGAATGAGCAGCAGTGTGCTTTTGCCAGGCTGTTCCTTCACCAATATTCATTTTGTGAGCTTGTTTCCATCTTATTCCTCCCTCTGACCTCTAAATTTATTCTAATATCTTGGGGAAACTGAGGCAGACCAGCAAAGTAACTCCACAGCAGGTGCTTGGCTATGAGTGATCTTATCTACACCAGCCATTGCTCCTGTGTTGGCCCCTATACACCAGTAGTCCCAGCATTTATCTGGGAATCCCCAACCCCTCAGGTCAGCCATGTGCTGTAACCATCTCAAGAGGGACTGAGACCCAAAGGCTATGGTCTGGATGCTTTCTCCTGGGATCTTCCATGGCATCCCAGCACCACCACTGAAGAGCATCCAGGAATATAAAAGAAATCACCTTTTTTTATTAATTCCCCTCCTCTCCAAGAGGCAACAGAACATTTTTGAAAGTCAGTGTTGCTCAACAGCTCCATGCCAGTAGGGAAGGAGGTGGCAGATCTACCAACCAATAGGAACCAGAGCATTTTGCTCAGAGCACTCAGGAGCAGCAGGTCTCTCCTCTCTTGCCTGCCTGGCTCATTTGTCCCCTACTGTCACACTCCTGATCCTTTGAAAGCTGTTGCAAACAGGCTTCTCTGAGAGCAACTGGTCCATAGTGTGATGTTAGCTGTCTCCTTGCCTTTTGTGCAGAGGATGAGTATGGGGGATTTCCCTTTTATCCTTGCCAAGTTGATCAAATCTGAGACATCTGACAAGAGGCCACCTTTTTTCTACCTTTCAAAGACCCCTCACCCTACAGCCTCATTTGGTGTTTTCAGAGGTTTTCCAGACTGTCTGGAGGCGGGACCTTGTCTCTCTGCTGTCTGTGCAGATCTATGGCTACACACCTGAAGTGATAAAACAATGTGAAGGGCATGGTTTGGCTCACCGAGAACAAAACCCCTCAAAGATGTTGATTCCCATTGTACGAACCTGATGAGTACTTGCACCATCACCCCAAGGAGTGGGGAGCTCTTAGGCAAAGCAGCCCTTGTCCCTGAGAAGGGGGCATAAGATGACCAAGGAGATTTTCAGAGGTCAGCAACCAGCCACCCTCTGCCAGGGCACCCAGAGCGGGTTGGGAGGAGAGATGTTGGGTCTCCTAGAGTGCTGAGCTGCGCTGGCCCCAGCTCATTGTGTTTGGGGAAGGCATCGAGGGCAGCTGACCTTATGTAACCGGAGAACAAAGCAGCTAAATAAAAACTGGAGCTGGGAACAGGCTGCGGAAGTGGGACACGACTTTCCTGACTAATCAACCAGCATCTGAAGGAAACCGACCTCAATGGCAGGGAAACAACTGCATAAACACATCCCGAAGGAAGAAAGGGAGCGAGAGGAAGTGGGGGAAGACCATAGGGGGGGCACCAGACCCTTCCACCACCACTTCTGCCCTCTCCACTTGGGTGGCAAAGGCTGGAACACTGAGATGGAGAGCGCAGCGTAGCACCCTGCTACGAGTTTGATGGTTTGAAGGGGTTTCCATGCTCCTTTACCTGCAAAACCACCAACTGAGCACTCGGGTGGGCCCCAGAGAGAGGTAGGGGAGGAGCAGACCTGAGATGGCTCCACAGCTCTCCTCCCACTGCCGGCTCAGATGGCATCTCAGTCAAAAGCAGGATGAAGGGAATGGAGCAACGGAACCCTGGGGACAAGTGCTGGAACCCAACAGCCTCCTCCCCAGTGGTGCAATAGTGTCCTTCTGCCAATAAAGCATGAGCCAAGGCATGCCAGCTGGGGATGTAGGCTTGAGGAACCATCTCATGCCTCCCAGTACAAAACCAGTGACCCCAGGAAGGGGCATACCCTCTCTTCCATGCCAGCAGCTTGTGGGTTTAGACTGGGAAGGGCTGTACTGAAAACCACATCAGCCTACTAGGAGAGTTCGGGTTCACACGCTCTCACCGTACATCACTAGCCCAGGACTATGCAGAGACACAGAGATTTTCACCAGTGACCCTCCTGCTCCAAAAGAAGCTCCCCTCAACAACCCTCTGATAAAAAGAGATTTTTCCAGGAGCTTCTGCTGTAATCTAGGAGGGTCCCAGACTCCTCAAGTCCCCTTGGAACTGGAGCCCAGGGGTCGACCCAGATTCAGCCCTGGGTGGTCAGAGGCAGACAGGATTGGGGCCACATTAGAAGCTGTAGGCCAATGAACTGGCTTCTCCTCCCCTCCCCAACAACATCTGCCTTTGGGTAAGAGCCAACGCCCCTGCAAAGCTCAGCCCCGAAGAGATTTCCACAGAAACAATTTTCTGGTGGAACATAAGGAAAGGGTAAGTAGGTGAGGAAACCAGAGCCCCTTAGGCCCTGCCTGGGGGCAAGTTGCCTGGAACTGGGGGCAACAGGAGCTCTGGCTCCAGCAGATCTGCTAGATGTCTGAAGAGCCAGACTCTTAACAACCATTCCACTTGAATAAGTGAAGCCAAGTTGCTCTTCCAGATAGCTACCAGGGGCCGCAGCAGCATTAGGATCCACGCCATCCAGCCTGCTATTTTTAGCTCATCCACAAGGAAGGAAACCTCAGACAACCACCAGCGTGAGCTCAACTGCAGCTCCTTGGCTGCTTGGCCAGCACAGCAGGAGCTGCTCCACCCAGGCGGTCTCACTTCTGACCCCGGGAGGGATGGATGTGACTGGCAGAGGGCTCAGCCAGGTTGCCAGCACTTCAGCCCCCGCTCATCCGCCTTGGAGCTAACGTGCCAAACAGGTAGAGCTGCAAAAATCCACGCCCCAAACAACCCACAGCTGGGTGCCGGCACAGAAGTTTCTAAGCTCAGGGAGGGGCGAAGTGTTCGCAGCTCTTCGGAGAAAACAAAGCCTGGGGAGGGAAAAGCAAAGCCTCCCTCTCCAGATTTCTGTGGCAGCCCAGCCTTGGCTCCGCGACCAGCTCTGCAATCCAAAGCTGCCGTGAAACGTGCTTTTGGCCGGGCTGCCCTGGCCAGCGGAGTACAACGGGGAGGCTCTTAAATAGCAGCAGCGAAGGAGAAAGGGCGGCCAAGCAAACAGACAAGGGAAGAGTGGAAAAAAACCACTTCCCCATGTGCTGGGATAATTCATGAAAGGCTTTTTTTTTATCCCCCAAATCTCCAGAAAATCTCCCCTCTTCACCTCTTCCCTGAGGTCCTGCTAGACTCTCACAGCAACAGTGATCTGGGCAGCCTTGAGGAGGCAACAGACTGAACTCCCTACAGATCTAGCCACATTCTGGATACCTGGGCTTGCAACCAGCATCCCATCCTGAACTGATTTTAAGGTTTTGAAGACTTTCATAAAGAGAACAGACACTAGTATTCAAGCTCCTGTAAAAAATAGGACAATAATGACATGCCTCTACACTAGCCTTTGCAGCATCCTGCTGCTAAAGAGTCCTAAATCCCCAAAACACGAGCTAAAGGAAAGAGCAATAAAGCTAAAAGCAGTGCCCTGGTCAGCACCGTGACAGATTTGATCCTTGAGCGATGCCATTGAGCTGGAGGTTGATGGATATATTTATTACTGTGAGAGAGGCTTCTCCTTCTGCCTGAACAAATCCAACCAGGGCCACCAAGTGAGGCCTGGGAAGGATAGAACTGTGACACTCACCAGGGGAGCTTAGCTGGCCGGCCCTGGCTGGGACATGCAGCTCCACTGGGCTGGGTCGCACATCAGAGCTGTCGGGAGGACCAGAATCCTCTGTCTGTCCTGCTGGGGAAGAAGCTATCTCGGCCAGTACCTCCAGGTCCTTCAGGATCACCTGCAGAGAGAGGGGTGGCACAGGGTGAGCACACACAGGGTGGGAGAAGCTGCCAGGATCACCTTTCCCTGCCCAAACACATAGCCAGAGAGGGTGAGATGGGAAGCAAACACCAAATCCTGGTGCATGAATAAAGGTGTAGAGGAAACAAGGCTCATTTTTGAACGACTGCAGAGGAGATAGGGCAGGAAATAGAAGAGAGAAAAAATTCCAAACAGTTTCTGCTCTGTGTGTCCCAAATAATATGAAATTACCTGCCCTGCAGTGCTGGGTCCACCTCTGGAGTCCTCAGCACAGGAGAGACAGGGACCTGTTGGAGCAGGGTCAGAAAAGCCCCAGCAATGCTGGAAGGGCTGGAACCCCTCTGCTGGGAGGCCAGGCTGGGAGAGTTGGGGGTGTTCAGACTGAAGAAAAGGCTCTGAGGAGACCTTCTGGTGGTCTTTCAGGACTTCAAGGGGCCTGTCAGAAAGATGGGGACACACTTTTGAGCAGGGCCTCTTGGGACAGGACAAGGGGTGTAAAAGTAACGTAACAGAGGGAGATTTAGACTGGAGAGAAGGAAGAAATGTTTTTCAGTGAGGGTGGCAAGAGCCTCTCCCAGGTTGCCCAGAGAGGTGGTCGCTGCCCCATCCCTGGCACCATTGCAGGTGAGGTTGGCTGGGACTTTGAGCAACCTGCTCTAGTTGCAGATGTCCCTGCTCCCTG
>JAOEGS010008806.1:0-22862 GCA_025447755.1 Corythornis vintsioides | reverse complement strand
CCCATCCTTGGCAGTTTCTCAGGCCAGGCTGGATGGGGCTCTGAGCAACCTGCTCTAGTGGGAGGTGTCCCTGCCCCTGGCAGGGGGGTTGGAACTGGATCAGCTTTAAGGTCCCTTCCAACCCTGACCATTCTATGATTCTATAATATTCAGTCTTGAAGTTATAATTCTAAGATAAATCTTCCTACAAGTGCCTGAGAAAAGCTAAATTCAGCCAGCTTACCAATGAAGAGAGCTAAAGAGAGAGCAAAGAAGGAGCTGCCATAACAGACATATGCAGCTCTGCATCCCTACTGCTGCAAGCACACGGAGGGATTAGGCTGCATGGGATTTCAAGCATGAGAGGATCTCCACAAGATTGTTCTCCTCAAGCCCCATTAGGAATTACTGATGCCTCAAGCACTATTAACTCTTGCACATTGCTTTCAGCAGCTGCTCTTTCATGACTGTGGCAGCACCAGGGCTTCTGCCCAGCCTGTGCTGCTAGGGGAAGGGATCTGCGACCAAAACAGAGGCAGCAGTTCCTCAGGGACATCTCAGTGATCTGCACATCACTGGACTCCATCAACCACAGATCCAGGAGTCCCAGACCTCACCATTCCCACAGAGTGCTCCATCTCCCCTAAAGCAGTTCCCCAGAACTGCTGCTTTGTTTTCCTTCCAGGGGATATTGTCTCTGTGTACACCTTTATTCTGTCAGCAAAATATTAGGTTTATTAGAATAAAGGGGTGAGAAGACTTTGTAGAATGAATGGAAGCACTCAACCTTTCCTCATTATACACTGCATTACATTTTTATGAGAGAAGCCATGCAAAAATGCTTGGAGTGCATTCTCAGAGCAGCTAATTTAGTTGGGTCAGTTGAACTGATTGGGCAAACAGAAGTTTAACCCACCAAAGTACAAATATTCATGCAAGGATGGAATCCCATATTCATCTCTGAGCAGAACAAAACCAAAGACAAAAGCTCACTGCTGGCTCCAAAAGGCAATAAAGAACATGTTCAAAACAAGGACAATTATTTAAAAAGGAGTATAAAACAAACAAAATTAACTTCTGAGCTATCAGAACCTTTTGAAATTGAAATGGATACATCACCTCAAACAACAACAATGAACAACAAAACTAATTGTTCTAAATAGGCCAAAACTTACTCAAATGCTTTTTTGTTTCCTTGCTTTAATAAAATAAAATAAAAATCACGTGGTCAAAACTTAGTTTTCAAACCCCTTCAAAGTCAATATAATCTCAACCAGTTGGATTTCTTGCCAAAGAGCTCTAATGTACTTTGGTAAAATCTATTTATATACATATAAAAGAATTACATAAATGTTATTTAAAGAATACTTGTACAGTTTTAACATTTCTGTGACTGCAGCCCAGTCCTGAAAAACTTGCCAATGCAGGGAATCAGAATTTAGAAGAAAACAAGATGTTCTTAGAAAAAAATAGTGATAAAAGCAGATGAACTTGTTCTGAAGGGCATTTTAGTATTTGCTTTTTGAAAATTATCTGCCCCACCATTTACAGCTGCAGTGAGTCAGAGATGAGCACTGGGCAAGGCGGACTCCTCAGAGAGAAAGTGAGTCACCAGAATCTGCTTCCACTGAACTCCCTGCTCTGGCTTCAGCACTGCAGGAGACATGGAGGTGGTCAGATAAAGACACACTTTTTCCTAGCCCTTTAGGGAGGAAAGAAGGAGGAGGACAGAAAATGCAGATAAAGTGAAGGACAAAGTTCACAGACAAAGTTAGCATTTACTTGATGGTCTCAGAGGTGGCCTAACTTAGAGGTCTAACTTCTACACAAAGCTCCAGTGCTGGCTGAGGTGGGAAAAGCAGCAGGTGTCATTGTCCTGGGCTGGTGCAAGGTGTTTGGCACTGTCCCGCGTGCCATCTTTGTCTCTAACAGGAGAGACACAGCTCTGACAGACAGACCACTGGGTGTGTAAAGAACTGGCTGGATGGTCACACTCAAAGAGCTGTGCTCAATGGAGGCCAGTGACAGGTGGTGTCCTCAGGGCTCTGTGCTGGGCCCAGTGCTGTCCAACAGCTTTGTCAGTGACATGGACACGGCACTGAGGGCACCCTCAGTGAGTTTGCTGGTGACACCAAGCTGGGTGGACTCACTGGAGGGAAGAGATGCCATCCAGAGGGACCTTGATAGGCTTGAGAAATGGGCCAGAGCAAACTGCATGAGCTTCAGCAAGTCAAAGTGCAAGGTCCTTCACCTGGGTCATGCCAGCCCTAGGCACAACTACAGACTGGGCACAGAGTGGGTTGAGAGTAGCCCTGGAGAGAAGGATTTGGGGGTGTTGAGAGATGAGAAGCTCACCATGAGCTGGCAGTGCTCATGTAGCCCAGGAGGCCAATCCAGCCTGGGACGGATCAAGGGAAATGTATCCAGCAGGTAGCTTGGTTTAGTTGAGAGGCTCCTGCCCATGACAGGGAGGTTGGATTAGATGATCTCTAAGGTCCCTTCCAATTCAAGCCATTCTATGATTCTTTGTTTAAAATAGTTTAGTCTTGGTGCAATCTCATCCCTTCCAAATATTTCTTCCAGGGGACTTTATCAGTGGGACCGTGCTGTTTCTTGACAGGAATGATCTGACAGTACCCAGAAGTGGCATTAATTCTTCTACTGTAGTAAAAGCAACCTTGTCATTCAGTTTAGTGACAGAATATTAGTGAGGGGTTTCCACAGGCCCCTGAAATCATGTTCTGCAATAAAATCCAATTTAATTCAATGTGATCCCTGCCATCTTGAGAAATCCTGCACATTTCTAGTTGCCACTCTCAGCCCTAGCTAAAACCCAGCATGTGCCTTCCAATGCCCTTGCTTTTTATATATATGAAATATATTTATTTTGGGTGATCTGGTTTTTTTTTTCTTTTCCTGAAGCAGTCAGAACTATGTATATGTTGCTTGAGGGGTTGATAGGCAGCTTATTTCATTATCAGCATTAACCATACTCCTAGAATTTCCTGTTGCTCAACAGCATCCTAGCTGATTAAAAAAGGAGAGCAGGGAATACTGAGTGCCTCTGCAGGAGACTGCCTGCCCTGTGTGAAACTAATGACAGACCTGGGGAATCTCAGCACTGCTCTAAAGAGCTGCTCTCAGACACTGCCTGAAGAGAACAGAGCTCTCAAATGAAAAATACTTCACTTTTAGACTAGTTGCTCTAGCATTTCTCTCCTTTTTCAGAGATCACTTTAAGAGGTCACTTGTGATGGTTTTTTAAGTCACAATTAAAAATTGTGCTATGTGTCAGCAAACATTTGAGAAGAAATTGTGACCCAGATAAAAATCCAATTTAAAAAATCATTGTCAGGGATACTACTGCATATGGACCCAGACACAAATGCACTGCTAGATGGCAACACAGGGTAAAGAGGAGGGAAGGTTATTTCTGGGAAGACCCTGGTTACATCATAAAATTGATCTCTAAAAATCCAGCCTTACAGTAATCATTCTATTTTCTGAGCTTTCTGGTTGGGAGCTTGACAAAAGTGGAACTTCAATGCACAAAAAGGAATCTCTGAAAACAGGCTCTCTACACCTCCATGGGATATACACAGGACACAGCTGCATTACAATGTTTTATGTCAGAGTTTGAAAATGAACATTAATTATGTGCTGGAGTTTTTCATATAGTATAAAAAGCTATTCTGTTGTTTGGGTTGGATTTTTTTTTAACAAGTAAAGGCTATGGTTGCCTTTGGAAGAAAAAAATAATATTTGAAATGCAACAAATTGCTTTGAAAAAAAAGAATACTTCTCTTTAATCTGTATGAGTAAACAAGTATCTATCTATAGCTGAAATGAATGCATAATACAGTATTTTAGTAGGAGAGCTGGAGCAGCAAGCCATTGCTCTGCTGTTACATACATCTTAGATTACATCTTCAAAAGCTGAACTGAACTGAGAACAACCTTTTCATACTGAGTATGGCAAACCCTGTCTGTGTACCTTTTTCAGCATTATTCTTACTTATAAGTGTAGAGATAATGATTTTTTCTATTTTATGAATTGTGATAAGATCAGTCACTTCTGTATATTCACCCATAACTCTAAAAGTTAAGAGAATCAGAAAGTGACAGTTTATAGGAATGTACACCATATTTTCCTACTCAAAAACCCAAGTTTTACACTCAGATTCTATTTTTTCTCCCAACAAAGACAACCACAAATCCAATACAAAATGCAACCATCACTGTTGTTTCTTACTGGGTTTTTTTTTAATATACTGTCCAAGCTATAAACTGTAGCTTCCATTTTTTCCCCCTTGAGGCTCACTCATCTGCTGGAAAATAGCAGACATTAAGAAAAGAGTGTCCCTAGCCCTAGTAAAGAGATTCTGATTAGAAGTAAAATTTTACTTCCAGTTTCATTGACCAAATCAAATTATTCCCAAAGTAAAAGAATATTTTCCCTTCAGTGCATACTGTCCATCCAAGGTAATCTTGGAGTTAGTTTTAATATTCCTTTAGACTTATTAATGAGAATTTTGGGCACTGAAGCTTACCAGATAAAATGAATAAAAACAGGGGGAAAAAACACCAAACAAATCCTACCAGTGCTACAGACAATATCTTTGGATGTATAAACCATTGCCTGGTATATTCTGATCAGCACTAGACACCTATCCTGTAAAAAATTCTATCAGAATCAGAAATATTTTGCTAGCAACAAAGAAATACACAGGGGTGCTGTGAGGATTTGTACTTGACATCAGATAGAGGGATGCAAAGTGACCAAGTGCATAATGTAGAGTGGAACACTGAACAAAGGTCAGCTCTGGTTTGCAACCAGTGTGTACTCAGCTGAAGAGAGTGAATTCCCTCCCAGTGAGCTGCATTTTCACACAGACAAACAAAACAAAGGAACTCACTGCCAGAGGCTGTCAGATCCCTCCTGATGTGCAACCCTTCGACTGGGAATTTGCATCCCACTGGAGGTATCAAGTGGTAGCATAAGCCTGATAAAAATCTTGGAAAGGACATTAGACTGGCTGCTTTACAGGCTGGGCCAAGCCCTACACAGAGATCACAAGTGTCAATGCAGGAGGAGTCTGCCAAGCCTTGCACCTTTCCTTGAAGCACTGGGCACTGTGCATGCTTTTGATAAATAGCTGACACTGGGCCTAAATCTGAATGACAATTCTTGTATTCATTAACACAAAACTTAACTTGATGAACTCTGAAATTCCTCATTCTGTCCATTGGTTCCACCTGCAGACTTGCAGCTTGACCCAAGCACAGGAAGATAAAAAGTGGAATACTGAAATTTAGAAGCACTGACACTGAGCACATTCTTCTCATTCCCTGATGAAACTGACTGTAGCCATCAGTCTGCAGCCACATCCTTCCATCTGGCTGCCTGTGTAGCTTGTTCCACACTGGGTTTAATGTTAATTAATGGAACACTGTTAAGTTCTATGTGACTTGGTTTTTTTGTGTGTGTTGGTGCTATTAGTCTGTACTGGAGTCAGTCTTGAATTTCAGTGAGCAGCAGGGAGACTCACCATGAGCAGGTTTTCAGGTATCTCTTGTTACACTGGCCTTGGAAAATTAACCACACTTTTCTACATAATCAGATGATGGTGTTTATTTATTTATTTTTCTCATTCATCACGTTTTACTCTTTGCTTTTCATCATCTTTTCTAAGGGCTAAGATTCTTGAATGTCATCTATATGAATATTCAGCTATTTTTCATAACAAATCACTTGGGATTGCTGAAGTTAAAAACTCAAAAAACATCATTCTAGAAAACTGAAATAAAATGAGAGTAGAGTAATTACGAATATTCAGCTATCAGATCTCAGATTTATTTTGTATAATTCTCAACACCCACTTTCTGTCATTGCTTCTTTGCTGCTTCTCTACATCTATCCATGACTCATTGTCTCTTGCAAATCTGAAGCATTTAATTTCAGACAGTGCTTGTCTTCTGGGAATCAGTCATAAATTATTATAAAAACTAACAATCTGTTAAGCCAAAAATGTCACCTCCCTTCAGAGATGTTGAGTCTTATTCTCTGCCCTCTTACCTTCCTGTCAGGCCATAGATTTCTGCAGAGGTAGCCTCGATTCAATCAGCCTGCAGATGGAGAATCAGTTCCATCATTTCAAGGCTTAGCAGAGAACACCAGTTAGCTATGAGCAATGGATTCAAACCACTCAGCTGTGGCTGATGTCTTGTCAGCAAATGCTATTTTAAGGGAGTTTGCATCTCCTGCAGTGGAAATCAGAACCTCTCAGACCGAAGAGGTAACATACAGAACAGTATTAGTTTTGTTATTTTTAAAGTAGTAGCAGGCTCTCAAGACTGGATGAAAAGTGTATGGTGACTGTTCCAACCATTTGTGTATTTGTAAATCAATTTAAGCTTGTTTTCTGTGCTGTTTTGTTCTCCTGCTTTGAAACGGAGCCAGTGATTTCCTGTTTTGCTGTGATATCCAGCAAGAAACCTGCTGGGATATCACAGCTCTTGTAGAGCTGTGCCAAACATATGAACCCCCAGAGAAGGCACTATATATATGTATATATAGTAGTCAGGCTTGGGGCTAAATACATCAAGGAGAACATCATGAAACCCAAGCCCAAAGCATATCTTTATTTTAGATCCTTTTCATACTACACATCACAGATTATCCTAGCTGGTATAAGAAATACACCCTGATTTTTCTTGAGAAAGTAGCAGTGTCTTCATCATTTCACTTAGCAGCTTAAGTAATTGCAATGATCTGAGACTATAAGAAAACAGGCTTTGTTTCAAGATAATTACTTTTGCAAAAGGTTAGCCCTGAGTGCCAAGGATGATCACAGAGGAAAAAGCATCACTTGTGAGGGAATGGCATCACAGCACAGCCTTTGAGGTGTGGGTCTTCCTGATGGACACATCCTGAAGCCAAAGTGGTGGCAGAGGGGGAAGATAGACAGGGAGACATGTAAGAATAGGGACAAGGTAATATGGGCAAAAGTAATAGTGGGATAGAGTGGAATGTGTAAACAGGCAAAAGAGCTCAAAAGAGCTCAGCTCCAAGAGTCTTTACAGCCTAATGGGAATCTTTCCATTGACTCCAGCAAGAGCAGAATAATAAATGTTGCACCAAAGATGCACAAGGCAGGCTCACTGTGCAGTATATTCATAACTGTGACATTTTACTGAGCTGCAATGAGCCATTAGTCATGTACTGCTAGACATAATAGTCTGAAGACAAAAAAAAAGTTACACATAAAATAAGCAGAGGGAGGAGGAATACTAATGTGCAGAACAACTAAAAGATTTCTCCAAAAGCCACAGAAACCAAAATATTATCCATCCACAAGTGCATCCAAGGGTCTGACAGCAGTGAAATTTTAAAGGCTCAGTAAATCATGCTCATTATGATAGAATTGCAGGGTTTGCAATAACTGCTGTCACAGGAATAAAGGTAATCTTAAATCTGTATATTCATATTTCACTACTTCAGTTGCTGAACATATAAATGCTCCATGTAATTTTGACCCTGTTGAATTCAATGACAATCATTGTAATTCCCCTTTCTTAGTTAGGTTTCCAGTTTTTCATTCCTCAATATTTTACTGAAAATCAACAGATAAAATAGGCAGCTTTTATTACATTTGGCATCTGGCTCAAGATTTCATTAAAATATTGTTAAAATATTAGACAGATGGATTAAGTGAGACCAAACATGACTCCATATAAATTAACCCTACAAATATAATGAAAGCCCTCTTTCACACATGCTAAAATAAAGCCTTTGTTAATAAGTATTCCCCTTCTTGGATATTCAAAATGCAGTATTGTTCATTGCCATATGGCTCATATTAAACACAAGGAAACAAACAAAACCACAGTAAGTCTTTGACATTTTAATGACCATGGATCAGCTACTCCTAGCAGAAGCTGCTCTTCTGGCTAATTACACTCCCTGGTAAAAACATTAACTTTGTTTCTAGCCTAACTTCAGCTCCTGCCTTTTCCTGCTAATTCTGAGTTCAAATCTTGGTGCTGGAAAATGTTGTGTGCATTACCATTAGTCCTTAAAGACCTCATCCGAGATGAGAGTCCCTTTGGCACTGCATCATTAGAATGTAAAAGAAAGCTCTTGAGTAAGATTGATTACACAAGACAGAGGGAAATGCTGAAAGTGAAAGGACATCACAGTGCCCCCATTTTAAAAGGATAGGGGGTTTTCTCCCATGGGGGAGAAGGTTCTTACAGGATCAATGCTGGTGGTCTGGCTAGCCCAGAGAGCTGGTCAGTACCATTTGTCACAAGCACAAGCTTTGCATTGATCTCAGCTTTTAGGAGCCAAGTGATTTACTGAATGGTGCTCTTCCTGCCACCAGGAGCATTTGTAGGCTTGCAGCAGTTCAGAGCATCCTCTCTCCATCTCCATATGAAAAGCAGAGATCTCATACTGAACACAGAAGAGATCTTTCCAGTATAGCATTGTGTTCAATGTACATAAATGAGTTCTCTTTCTGGAGGAGAGACGTGGTGATCAGACCTTGGAAGCACCATCTGATTAAAGAACAAACTGGTCCACACGGAATGGGAACACAGGAATTATTAAGTGATATGAAAGTAAGCAAGGTGAAAGAGTATCCAACAAGCACAGAGTCATCACTGGGTTTTTACCTACCACGATGACAGAGTTCTGTCTTATACCAGAAGAGATGTCCTGTCAAATGAGGCCAAACCCACAAATGAATGCTATTCCATAAATAAGAATATTCTCATGAGATCAGGCCAACCACAGCTGGCACCACTGCTTGCAGACAGCCCCATGCTGTGTGGAGGGAAACCTCATGCATGGACTGAGCTTGACTATCACAGATAGGAGTAATGGAATAACATCAAACCATTGTGTACATAACAGCCCTATTAAAATAACATATTTTTCAGGTGCTAGGTGATCTCACGTAAATATTTGGAAAGAGGACAGATTCCAAGAGATAAAATACCCTGTTTTCAATAATTCAAAGCTGTGCAAGCAGAATGATTTTTCTGACTAATGGTGTGCTGAGAAGACAAGGTGTAGATGCTGTGTGAATCTAATGGTGATGAAGGAAGCTGCACAGACTCAGGACTGGGGTTGCTAAAGGCTCAGAGCCCGGGTAATGTATCACCAGTTCTAAGAGGGAAGCCTGCCCTCATCATTATCTGGACCCATACACTCACTCTGATAAATGCACATAGAAGGAAAATGATCAACCAGCTGCCTCTCTAGTCTCCACTGAAAGATGATTTTGAAAGGTTTTTTTTTTTTTCCATAAAAATCTTGCATTATTTTAAATAAAACCAAGGGAAATAGAAAAGATTACATCTTGACTTCAAAATGGTATTGAAAAGATAAGCATACAGCTCTGAAGGAACACAATTACTCTCAGGTGCTGACTTGCTCTGCAGAGAATGACATGATGGAGGAAATAAGCATAAGAAATGTGAGCTAGAGAAAAAACAGGTTAAATGGAAAACACTGAAAATGGAACTACTCTGATGGGGGGAATGTTTTAAAGGAGGTCTTCAAGGATCCAGTTCAAGATGAGTCTTGTCTTAATATTTTAATTGATGACCTCCAATCATCTATGTTCAAAAAAGATAATAAAACTGGTAAAAAGATAATAAACTCAGCTACAGAGAAATCTTCCAGGATAATCAAATGAACAGAGAGATCTGTTTTCTGAAGGCAGACTTAAACAGACTGGTGCACTCACCCTGGGAAAAAGAAAATGAAGTCAATTATGACAGCACATCAGGAAGTGGAACACCACCAAGAAGATCAATCTAGGCAAAGCAATACTGGCATGCTGGCCACAAATAAAGTTAGGCCAGAATTAGAAGAGTTTAATCAGTAAAATGAGTTTTTAGAAGAGCCTTCCAACAAGAGTCGTAGCTGCTAGAAATGTGACTCACCTCAAAATGGCTCTTAAGCTGTTCATGAAAGGGACTGGAATATATGATATGATTTCTGAAAACAGCTGGAGGCTACACTCAGTGACTCACAGATTATTTCAGTCCTTTTCTATATTCAGACACTACTTTCCAACATTGAAATCCCCATATGTGTACACTTACACCAGATAGGAGAAATGATGGGCTCTGCTTGGCATAGTCAAGTAAAGAGCTGTGCCACCCCTAGAGCTTCACTTGACTGGGCAACTAAGTAAGGACAAGGGGAAAAAAAATCTGGAAAGCTACAAAGTAAATCATTGCCTGAAAGAAAACACCATTCCAAAGGCCAAAAAAAAAAAATAATCCTAGAATGCTGCAAATGAATAGCTATGAGAAGGAAAACCAGACAAATTATATGTAAATGTCCATCACCAAGCAAAGTGCTGTTCTATTTGCACATTGTTTTGTGTATCATAAAAAAGACTAAAGAAATTATATTTTCCTACCTTAAAACTCAGCATGTTTTTGAGGGAGGCAAAGTGATTATTTTAGATGGAAAGTATTTGTGTGGAAATTCTCTGGAATACTATTTATGGTACCTTGAGAGTCTATGTTAGCATTGCCCATCTCAGCAGTGGTCTAATTTAAAGTGAAATGAAATCAGAAATACCACCTTGACTCTTTTAACAACCTGGCAAGTGGAATTAGATTTAGAATGATGTCTGTGTGAAGTCAACATCAGCAAAATATTCTTTTTGTTTAAAAACTGTCATCTTGCTAGTGGGTAAGAAAAAGATACTGAAGCATCATGAACAGAGAGAAAAGTACCAGTCTGTGTAGTATGGGAAGTCAGAAAATGTGGCTTTCTAAGGGGCCTGAGAAAAAGAAAGGTTGGAAAATGGGTGGCTGAGTTTTGTAGAAAAGAAATTTTAAGAAAAACTAAAGAAAAAGCTTGATACAAAACAGTTCACTAACATTGCAGTACTGAAGGGAGACTTTACATCAGCTTAAGCATAGTGGTCATTAGCACAAAGGGGTAAAATGCTTTTTGCATCATTTGCATTTTTTCCTTAAAAAGTATCTTTGAAATAGCGATTGAATAATTCAGATTTTCCTTCAAAAAAAACCAACCCAGCCTGAAAGACAACTTCAGTTCTTCTTCCATGGCAGTTAATAATTCACCCTTTGTCCCTCCTGGACAGGATGCAGTGCATACTTAAGCCCAGGATTTCATGCCCTACAGAGCCATGAGCAGAGGCTTCTGAAGACATGGGAGACAGCCAGGCAAAAAGATCAGGGTTGGAATTTCTGGTTTTGTGGCAAGAACACTGATTTCTTGACAAAGTTTTAGTTCTTCTTCCTTCCTTCCTTCTTTGTCAGTCTCTGAGCTGCAAAGAAGAGTAACTTGTACTTGGACATCTTTGGAGCAGCCCTTATGTAGTTATGGGTATTCTTATAAATCCAATTAATTTTACCAGGCACAAGTAAACAAAAAATATTCCCTCTACACAAATAGTGATAGAAAACACAAGTATATAAACCTTCCAGACAGATGGCAACCACAAGATTGTTTTCTGCATGCCCTGCTAATCAGTTTTTGTTGTTGTTGAAAACACTGCAAAGATAACATAAGTGAAATCCTGATCTCAGTAAGAGTGCAGCTGACTTCTTGCAGTAAACTGACAGTCTAAAACACAGGGCTTAACAGTGTGAAAAACATTTTAAGCAATTCTTTCTTATCAAACAAATTGTCTTGGCCAGGTTTATCCAGAAGTATCACAACTGAAGTGTTTAAGATGTACATTCAAATTACATGTTTTCTTCAGTCTGTCACAACACAGAAAAAAACAATTCTTGTTCAGTTTGCAAATGGATATGACATTGTCTCAGGTCACTAATGGACATGGTGCTTCTTTGGAAATCAAAAAGTCAGAATATCCTTATAGTTAAAAAAATAGAAGGTGAAAAATGCAAAAGTGAATATATATAGATAGAATAACAACATTCCAAAAGGTCAGAGTGTTCTTTAGACATGCAAGGTAGTGCAGAATTTGTGGTAGAAACAGCAGGATAGGATTCCATGGTAATGCTCTCCTGCTCACATTAGTGAATTATGCTGCAGTTAAAATCATTTCCTAGCTGGATCTGTCTTGGGGGACACTTACCTCACGGCTGGGCTGTTACCACCATTTATATGCTCCATACATACTTGCTTTTAGCTCATTTGGATAACAAAGCAGTCTTTAAACAGATTTTATACCTGACACAATAATCCTTTTTAACACTCAACCCTTCCACGTTCAGGGCTAAATACTGTGTTCAACTGCTTTTTTGAAGGCTCTGCTGACAGTAATAAGACATCCCCTCACAAACTCTGTTTAGTCTCCAAGGGGCATGCCTTTGAATAAGGATGGCACAAAACTGACCTAAACTGATGCCAAGCTACAAGCCAAAAAGCACAAATGTAACCCCCCTGTAGGTGAAGTTTTCCATTTCAGTGTGTTTGTGTACATACACAGGGGTCTCACAGATACTCTGAACACCTAGTAAGACTACCTGGGCTCTCCAGAGAGACACACACTTGTGCACAGCTCTCTGTTCTCAAAAGACAGACATCTTGGCTGCTTCTGTGGCTGTAGACTCATCTTACTCCCAACCTACACAGGTTGTTTTATGGATCAGTTTTCTTATGCAGAAAAAATATTTAGGCAAGTAAACACACACCCTTCTCCTCACTCCTCTAGTACTGCTTTCTGTATGCATATTGTTTTTTCACGAAGTTAATAGCCACTTAAAGGAATTCAAGTGATATTTAGGGAGTCCCACAGAGTCCCAGCCACTTGACTGTATACTCCATGCACGTAGATATTTGACAAAAATTGCACAATAAGCATTAGCTTTGAAGACCAAAAGGGGGAGTCCATCCTTTTGAAAGCCTCTATATACCTATATTTCTAATATTTTTGCTTCCAGAAGGAAGGACTGATTTACCAGGGTCACATAAAGGAGCTACAGTTCCTGCTCAAGCCCATTTGCTCTGCACAGACTGATGTGCTCTCCATGTCATATGACAGAGGATGTGTTGTGCTGTTCAATAGCACCCTTATTCCCATCCTGGCTGCATCCAGCCCTGATGTATAGTTGCACTGTGTGAACAGATTGCTTCCATGACAGTTTTGAAACTCAGAAGGAGCCAGTTTGAATTGCAATTTTATTTTTAACCATCCTATAAGTGATGTCTACAATCTAAGACACAACTATCTCCTACATGGTGCCAGTGGATGTCTCTGAGTGGGTACCTTATGTACAAAGAGCAAGCCATGACCCTGGAGTAATTTAGAGTCCTAGCATTCAGTTAGCAAACAAATTTCCTATCTTTTTCTAGTCCTCATCTCCTTTCTGTTGTGGTAACTACCTAAAGCCATGATGAGTTTAGGAAACTGCTCCAAAAGCTACATCAAGGACACACGTGCAGCTTGAATTCTGGATTCCTGGATAACCAGAATAGTATGACTCAGAGGACTTGATAAGCTTTCCAATTATCTATTTCACAAAAGTACTTGAAGTACTTTTTAAACATTTCCAACCACAATCGTGTGATTATTTTAGCCCTTTGCACTTGCACTGTGAAATACTGAACTTAACCAAGGCTAATTATGCATATTCTTTTTGTACAGGATGATATTCTCAAGTGGTGTAATTGGCACTTTGGTTATGTGTACACTGTATAATGCAGAGATACTCAGGCTAACAGGAAAGAACACCATCGTGGCAATTACAGCAAGAGTGCAGACAATGTGGAAGGGAGGAGAACTTGGAGCAAAGCTATCTTCAGAACAAAACCTCCTTTAGCTTCCACACTTGGGCTCCTCTAAACAGCTTTAGAATATTTTTACCAGTGAATAAATCCAAGTGCCATGCAGTAATTGTCTTTGATAGACAAGAAAAACTGTTTATAACTCATTATTGGATCCTACTAGAGCATCTTTCCTTTAATCAACCAATTCTATACTGCTTTACTAGACAGAAGCCCAAAGTCTTCCAGAACAAATGGCCACCTGATTACAGTCTCCAGGGCCTTACTGCACTGCCCGGATAGTCATTATCCCATCACGGTTACCATGACAACTTTCTTTGCTCATGATGGACCCCAAGTAGAGCCGTTCATTTAAAGTGATAGGACACGTTTTGGCTCAAAGCTGGAGGCAACGAACTTCCACCATCCAGCTGATTCTAGCTAGTCTGACAGGGTACTCACCAGGGGCTGCTGGCTGCTTCAGCCACGTGTTGTATTCTCCACTGGATTAAGGTGCCCCCAAAGTGGAATCCACTTGTGGCTTCTAGAACAGCTCAGTGAAATCCAAAGATACTGCTAGGACTGAATAAGAGGAAATAAATGAATCACATGGAAGTGAGATTACATGTCCTGACTACCTGCATGTAAGAAGTGCCAGATATTATATAATTCACCTACTATTTCCCCCCAAACAGGTGGACTCATTCAACAACTGTGCTGCATCCCATTAGAGCCACTATCATACAGTCAGAAAGAAAAAAAATCCCACTGAAGGTTTTCTGAGAAATGCAAGGAGTTTGCAATTAGATACAAATAGCTTCATTAATGAAGGATGAAATGATGACACCAGTTAATCTTGTGATAATAGACTGGTTTTAGAATTGCTGGCAAGTACTGTTATCATTCAGAAATGCTGCCAGATCATAAAATATTGCAGTTGCTTCAGAAAAGACAGACCTGTAAGAGGTTAATGCTCTTTCTGATGTATAGAAATTTGACTGCTTGCCTCCTGTCACTGTTAGCAGCCACGTGGTTAAATCACCATGTTTTATTGTAAAGAAAATAAAAAGTTATTTAATAGTTTTGATTCTTAATTTCTCACATCCAAACTCCCAATTTGATGACCATTTCAGGTTTTGTCTCACACTAATGTCTTAAGACATTGTCCCTGGAATATCCACACAGCTGAGTATTTCTGGATGTGGCAGTAATACCTTTGGCATCATTTCTTATGTGTACGTAAATCCCTCAACTTCTTCTATTGCTCAAAGCCTTTATTAACTTCCTCTCTTGTGTCCACAACACATTTTTGCATGTTTTTGCATAAATTTTGCCACGACCTTTTGAAGTCACTGGTTTGAATGTATTTAAGGCAGGAATTACACTATATAGCAATATACCATTCCAGAAAACACTCCTTTCTTGCCAGATCACAGCAGTGTGTTGATGATGGTCAGGGAAATAAGTTCATAGAAGTCTTTTAGCAAAACACTCCAGGAAGCCATCAGAAAACAATCAGCATTTTGCATTCTGTTAACTGAAGGCATTCTGAAGGCCTCATGCTTCAGAACTAAGCTGTTCTGTTCAGATATCACAGGGATCAAAAAGTAATGAAAAATAACCAGGTTTCAGGTTGGTTTGGTTTTTTAAATGTAAAAACTGTCCTTGTAAAATGCTGACCTCTGTAAGAAATGTATTTGAAGATGAGCTAAAGACAAGAGATGGAGTCAATGACTTTGCCAGGATATTTTTATTCTTTTGCTGTATACTGCTGTTTGGTTTCCTTCTAAAATTCATGAGCATTTTATTACTGGAACTACAAACTGATCCCAAAAGTTGTATTGAACCTCCAATTCAGAATCAGAGAACCTTGCAGAAGTTATCAGAGATGCCAGCTTTCCTCACAAAAAGGAATTGGACTTTGGAATGTTTGATGTTCTAGCTTTAATTCCATGCTGCAGGCTGCAGCAGCACCACAGGGCTTTACACATGACCCAAGACAGAAACTGAACACCTGACAGATATAACTTGAAAAGAAGCAGCACTGAAATGGTGTATTTAGGTGCTTAAATGGGTAGATGGACAATCTGAAGACACTGGGACTTCAGAGTTTGTATTAAAAATGAGGTTTAGAATGAATTTATAATATCCAAGATTCTTTTCTTTACTATTAATGTACCATGGTCCAATTATAATGAAAGTTCAACAACAGTTTCCTACCTGCAACATCCATCCCATTCACTGTCTTCCAGTGACTTCCTTTTCCTTAATTAGTTCCCTCCAATTAGGATCAATATAAGAAGCATAGTTATTCTGTTCAGCCAGCCTTGGCACTGTCACAGGAACAAAGACAAGACATGCAACTGTCACATTAATGAGAACATTTTATGAGGTCCCTCCCCACCTTCCTCCTCTTCTTTTTCAAAGACAATTTTACACCTGTTATCTCTTTTGACAGGCAACATAAAGAAGATGGGCCAAGAAAAAAGAGATGGAACAGATTAGGGAAAATTATGGAAATAATAATAATAAAAAAAAAAGCTATAGTGAGTTATTCTGAATTTTTTTGGAAGCTACAAATTCCTTAAGCTATGTCCTGCTAAACAGTCCAGGACTTGAAACCTCCTTTCAGCTACATTCACTGAAAACTGGGCCCAGAAATGAGGGGGTTAAAAGGGAGCAGGTACAGCTGAGACCCTGGAACCCATCAGCCCATGCTGATAAGGTGTTAAAAGCACTTCTATAAAGGAGAATAAGCCTGTTAAGAAGAAGTCCTACAGCTTTTCCCAGAAACTCGATTTTGGGGGTAATTTGGATTATTTTTTTTCCCCTGCAATGGTAAGAAATTTCATTTAAAGTTGTTTATGCTTTTAATCTTCTGGGATATGGAGTTTAATATGAGGTTTTTATCCCCTTTTGCTCTGAGAGCAGTGGGAGAATGGAGATCTTGTTTAACAACAGCTGGTGAATTTATCTTTCTGCTGAGAAAAAAACCTGCTGATTGGTAGAGGTACTGGCTAGTTGTGTTGAGATGAAGTGGTGGTCTAACTTCTCTGGGAAATATAGGGAAAAAAATACTTAAACTGGGAGAGAGTGGAGTGGTAAGAACCAGATGATGTGGTTGACCTGTAGCAATTTGGCTTTAAATATAGCATAAAAATATCTTGTGCATTGGAGCTTTTGTATGTAGTGTTCTTAAGCCCAGAAAATATTTTTAAGAAAGAAAAAAACTAACTGTAAAATAGTTTTCTTGGCATAAATAGAGAATAAGAAGCAAAGGGAGTGAAAAGGGACACTGCCCTGTCATTATAATTATTCATCAGTGTGACTTGGAGATACTTCTTCTTTTGATGAGCCAGTTATCTGTGAACTGGAAAATGGATTTCTCTGGATGTGTTTATCTGTGTAATACCTGCCTGAGCCTCTATGATCTTGGCTTTTTGTGTGATAGGTTATTTGGAGTTGGTTTGGGTTTGTTGGGTTGGTTGGTTTTTTTCAAGTGGTCAGAAACTTCTTTTTTTTTAATGCTTTTTCTTGTTCTGTTTGTTTTCTTGAGGAGATGGAACTTTCTTTAAAGCCATCTTGGCTAGCTCTAATAATAACTGTTCACTCTGAAGTCCCCAAGAAGGGTGCCCCAGCAGCTTTCAAAAGAGACAAAACCTGTGGGTTGGTTTTTTTTGTTTTTTTTTTTTGCCAATATGTTAAAAACAAAACAACAACAGAAAAAATCTTCAAGCTTGTGTTGTGCTGGTGATTATGATGGTGGCTTATGAAGTTAGTGGGCAGGGGTTGAGAAGCAGTTTCAGTGTACATGTGAGGATCTTTAATCCCCAAGAGCTGTGGGTGTTTGTGGCTTGTTACAAGTAGCTCTGTCCTGACAGAGCCTAGCTTTACAAAATGTCTGCAGGAAAGAGTGATGGTGCTAAAGAGCAAATGCTGTTATGAAATGAAGTCACTATTTTTAGGGCTGTTGCCCTGTATTTATATTTCAGTGTTGATGCTACAGCTGTCTAATTTACTTATATATTTGATGTATCTGAACAAAAAGCTGTGTTTCCTAGAGAGCTGAAGTTACAGCAGGAATATGTAGGCCCATAGAATCTGAGGAAGCATGTCAGGCTGTCCTTGTGGTGTGAATGAGGGTCTGTAGGAACCAGGGTACTGGACTAAGGGCAGATTCAGCCTGGACATGAAAGTCTTGTGTCAAAACCAAGACTGCAGGAGGTCTGCATCAAGTGGGGACAACCTTCTCCCATCACCATCCTGAGGTGATAGTGATTCAGAGACCATTAAGCCTGTCTCTGAAGATGCTGTAACCACAGGGGAGGGCTTTAGGTATATTTATATATATGGCTACAAAAGCTACTGAGAGTGGTTTATCTGCAAATGTGAACTGCCACTCCTTATGATATGAAAATGTAGAAATAGATTTACCCTGTTCCTAAAGGAGCCTTGGAAAGTTGTAGCCTGCAACTATCTGTGTCCAAAGAGCAGATATGAGGAATAGGATCAATTCTCCCAACCTGAGACTGAAGAAAAAGGAATTCCACGAAGTTGCTTGTCTCCTGACTCACTCCAGCCTAGGCTGAAATGACTCAAAGCCACTATTTTCCACCCCCTCAGCCCATTATCTGTTGGGGGAGGAAGATGAGGCATATGTACTGGATGAAATGTTCATGTCCTCAGCCAACACTGGGTGAATACACAGTGTCTCATTATTTGTACTTAGTGTCACCCTAACATCTGGTGACAGCAAAACATGACTTGCTCTGTATATTAGGAAACTGTCCTACAAAAACAGGTTCTGAAACTGAAGGTTGGGAAGTAGTGTGTATAAATACAAGTAAAATTGTATTTATATAAATATGTATAAATGTATATATTATAAATAATATATAAAAATGTATAAAATACAAGTATATTCAAAATAGAGCAGAATGGCAGACTGTGGCTTGCAGTAAAATACTGCTGCCACCTTAAAAACACAGTCTCCTGCTGGCTGCCAGAGCTAAACAAACTGTGGTTCAGGAAGCTGGATTTACAGCAGTACCAAGCTGTGAGTTTACATTCCTGTCAAAAGCAGCTATGGCAAGGCTCCCTGAACTGAGGACAAAGTAATATCTACATAATCACTATACTAAAATGTGTATCTAACATCAAGTCCTTCAGAGCAGGAATATTGTGCATCTTCACACACACAGCACAGGAGCCTCCAGGATTTCTCAGGAAATATGTCCTGCAGTATCTTGATGAGTTTTCCACTGGCATGACCTTTTTTTTCCCTGTCCTCCCCACTGCATTTTCATCTCTCATTCATCCTGATGTATCTAGCCTACCTAGCAGAACTGCAAGGGCAGATGGCAGGCACCCAGGACAACCTGTCAGCACAGGCAGCAGTGAGGTGGTGACTCAGCAGAGGCACTGTGTGTCTTTGCAGTCTGCTGCAGCACCACTCACAACCTTCCTGGAGGCAAATCTTCTCTTTGACTTTGATTGTGTTCACAGCTTCTGCTCCCCTGTGTTTTGATTGAAGAGGTGTCCTCTTCTGAACCTGCAAACATGAAGCTGCCCTCCAGAAGATAACCCAAGGAACAGAGGCTCAAATAATCTGAGGATTATTTGAGGATTAACCTGAGAAGGCAGCTGGCAGTTTTGCAAAGCAACTCGTTGAGAACCAGACATTTGCTCCAACTGCAGTGTTAAAACTGCTTTAAAAGAGTGTAACTGCACTGCATGTGTGCCAGGCTGCACCCTGTACAAACCCAGCATGACAGCTGCTCCACACAAAACACCAGTATTTTCTATAAATTCTGGGATTAGCTCCAAGAAAATGAAATTATCTGGTGTTCAGAAACAATCTGCCTACTTCTAAAGGAGTTATACTGAAAGGTACAAAAGGGCATCGAGGTGTCAATCGTGTGTTAGGATACTTTTTTTTTTTTTAGTCTGTTTTCGCTCTTCAAACTGTTTTAAGGACGCGAATTTAAAAGGCTCCCTCTCGTGGCAGGAAAAACGCAATATCATGTTCTTTGGCAAAAAAAAAAACCTGGTCCCTGAAGAGAAATTGGAGTGTGTGTATGTATTTATGCTGCGTAGTATATATACCCTTTGATAGCTTTGGATATTAAGCCATAGCCTTGGAAATGGGCATAGGGGAGGAAAAATCCTTGTAAGACACACTAAGGTCTCAGTGACCTTGAGGTGCAAATCAAGCATACCCAGGGACAATCTACCATATCTCTTGAGAAAGCAGGTCTGAAAAAAAGCTTTGCTTCAAGACTGCAATTCTGTGGTCTCACAAAATCTGTTAGTGCAGAGTTATGAATTAGAGAGGAAAGGAGAGTGTGGGGGGAAGGAGGCTATGCCCACTGCAGGGTAGAACTAACACAGATGGCTCTAGAGCCTGGTAAAGCTACTTTGCAGATTAATGGTTTGAGATAATCTCCATTTATGCTGATTCAGAAGTCTGATGGTTCAGGCACAGGAGGCTATTTTACTATTTGAAGGAGGGGGTTTTGAAGTAATCTGTTGTAAACTCTACTTTTAGTTGCTTGCCCTTCTTTTTCCAAAGTCTTCTATGTGCCAGCTTTGCAGGTATACAACATATGACAGTGACAATACCAGGACCAAACTGTATATGCTTCTCAAATCTAGGACTTGAAGTGAGAAGAAATTATTTGGAGGCAGATACAGAGATGGAGTTGCCACTTGTTCACAGAGAATAATCATCCAGTATCTTACAGCTTCTCTTCTGAGGGATTTATAGATCTAAAGGCTGGGGTACCTGCCTGGAAACTGTGGGAGACTGAGTTCTTCAGATGGAGAGGATTTAGTGTCTTCCCTCTTTGGAGGTATTGCCAAACTGCAGGCTGCTCTAGAATAAAGGTGTTCTTGGACACTTCAATAGTTTCTGTGGAGAAAAGATTAAAAAATAAAAAAATCTGATGAATAAAGCACACAAGAACTGTATCCAGTGAAGTAGTAAAGGCCTTCCAAGTTAGATTATTGAGACCTAGCACTAATATTAACAATAAGCCAATGCAAGAGTATCTTTCTAGTTAACTTGCACTTTTTCTGGCATAGCTTTGCCTTGGGAGATACTGGCATATGTAAAATAGGGCCTCTGCAAATTTATTTCATGCTTCCATTATGTCTCTCTCAATGCTATAATGTAAAATATTGTAAGAGACAAAAGTCAATCTCTGAAGTTTTCAAAGTTCACCTATAGAAAGGGGTTTTTTCCTCAACTCAGAAGCAGCAATTTCATGCTGACTGCATGCACATGTTTTATAGCAGAAGACAGCATGGCAGGAATACACACTTGGGCTCTCCTTCCCATGTCACTTCTGTGTTCACCTTGGTAGAAAGCTAGCTGTGGGACTGTAGAAAATGGATATGCAAAGGGTTTCTTTCAGTAAACACGGAGAGAACAGGAGGATGTGACAAGCACCTGCAAAGCTATAGGTTTGGAAGTGAGGTTAATTCCTTATAGAACTAATCCTGCAATAGGAATAATAATGGGTGACAGAATTTAGCATTTGTTAGCTTGGATACTGAAATGTGAATTACTTGTGCTTTTGGTGTTGCTGAATTGATTTGCTGCCTGAGGGTGGAAGTTGGAGAAGATGTCAGGATATATAAGGGATACTGGTGTTGGTAGAGTGCACACCTTTGTTGTAAAGTCCCCTAGAACCCTTTTTGTCATTCAGGTGCCATTTTGCCTAGCCTCCAGGGAAAGGTTGGTATACTAGGAATTATGGAGTGAGACTAATATTAGAAAGCATTTCCCAAAGAAACCTCAGGGCAGTAGCTTCATACTTTACAGGGAGAAAATTAGGTTTGTGGTTTCTTAGCTTTTGTCAATCATTTCTGCTTAACCTCAGGTGAGCAAATATAGCCCAACCCTTAAAAAAGGTTCAGATTTGCAATTTAATATCTCTACCTTAGGTGTGCAGGATTTTAGTAAGCAAGCTATTTAATATGTATGTTGATTTAAGCACCAATTCTTTTGTGTTTAAGAAGGAGGAGACTGTCACTGATTGTCTTGTATCTACATGGGTTATCAACCAATGGTTCTCTATCAAAAGCCCAGCTTTTACAGAGGAAATAACATCCTCAAGCAGGATCCAGGTTCCTGTGACTTGTAACTTACAACAGTGAATACCTCAGACAGAATTGAAATGACCAAGCTTTTGGTACTCACATAACTGTACAAGTCTTAGGTGGCTGAAAGGCACAGCAGCTTATTCCCAGCCCTAAGATAATGATCTTTAACACAGCAAATGCTTACAACTTAATGGACCTCAAGGAAGAAAACCCCACAGAATTGATGCCATATGTGCATCTTTACCAAACACAGAAATTCCTGTAGCTAAACTACACTCTGCTCCCTCACACACTGCAACCTCACTTTAAAAAGCCAATGTTTCTCCATAACCAGCTTCCCACTGCCCCCTTCTGTACCATTGGTTTTCAGGCCTTTTTTTGCCCCATGCAAAGCTTTTCAGCAGTGCACTTAGGTGAGTGGATTGCTGTGCAATACCATTAGATGCTTTTCTGAAGCGAGGAATGTCCTGCTTGTGTGGTACCGATGCCTCGATGCTCTCTCGGGGAGAGAAATTACATGAGGACACGTTTATTCATCTGGCAGCTGTGGGATGCTCACGCAGGTTTAGGGGATTGCGTTGGTTTCTTCCTTTTCCTCTGTACTGCAACTACTACCGATTACCTCTTATGCCGAAGGGAGAGATTTACGGTGACTGAGGTAACTTATTTTTCTCTCTCCTCTCCTGCCTCACTGCGATATATTCGTATTGCAGGAATTCGCACGTACGTGCGGCTAGGCCCCAAAAGACCCGCCTCCACCGTGACGAGGAGGCGCAGCGCTGAGGCGACCCCGCCTGCCGCGGAGGGAGCGCGACTGCTGCTTCCCGCCGAGCGCGGCCCCTCAGCGCCCAGCGCGAGCTGCCCGCGCTCCCCTCAGGCGCTGGGTGCCCGGAGCCCGCCCCCTCCCCCCGCCTCCGGGCGCGCGCAGGCTTAGGGGCGGGAGTGGCGGGCCGGGCGCGCGACGCCGCCTGCGCAGGCGCGGCAGGCGCGCGGGGCATCCAATCGGTAGTAGCGACGGGCGGTGTGTACAAAGGGCAGGGACTTAATC
>JAOEGS010008805.1:23463-49546 GCA_025447755.1 Corythornis vintsioides | reverse complement strand
GACCTGGGGGTCCTGGTAGACAGGGGGATGGCCATGAGCCAACAATGCACCCTTGCTTTGGCCAAGAAGGCCAATGGATCCTGGGATACATTAGGAGAAGTGTGGCCAGCAGGGCAAGAGAGGTTCTCCTCCGTCTCTACTCTGCATTGGTGAGGCCCCACATGGAATACTGTGTCCAGTTTTGGACACCCCAGTTCAGGGAAGACAGAGATTTACTGGAGAGAGTCCAGCACAGGGCACCAGATGCTGAAGGGAGTGGAGCATCTCCCTGCTGAGGAGAGGCTGAGAGAGCCGGGGCTCTTTAGCCTGGAGGAGACTGAGGGGGGACCTCATCAATGTCCATAAATCTGTTAAGGGTGAGTGTAGGGAAGATGGAGCCAGATTCTTCTCCATGTCATCCAGTGACAGGACGAGAGGCAATGGGTGCCAGTTGGAGCACAAGAGGTTTAAGGTCAACACAAGGAAGAACTTTTTCTCTGGCAGGGGCTGCCCAGGGAGGTTGTGGAGTCTCCATCTCTGGAGACACTTAAGACCCGCCCGGATGTGTTCCTGGGTGACTTGGTCTAGGTGACCCTGTTCTGGCAGGGGGGTTGGACTGGATCTTTCTAGGTCCCTTCCAATGCCTAACATTCTGTGATTCTGTATGGACATCTCCTTGCTTTCCAATACCCGTATCACAGACTTGCTGTCCCTTTATAACCAGTCTTTATTTTTAAAAATATGGTAATCTGATGAATACAAAATAACTTTGAACTGAATTTTTGTTTTCCTCCAACCTGTAGGTTTTGACCTGAATATTTTCTGTAATAAAAAAAAAATACTGTGTTCTGAAGCACTGTCACTAGTTAACAACACTTGAAAGCTCAAATAGAAGATATGTCTGATTCTTGCATTGCATTGTAAAATGAAAATGGCTCTGCTATCTAAAAGGAAAGGAAATTACATTTCTTTACACTAGCTATCTGATACAATGATTGGCATTAACAGTTTTGGAAAAAAAACCCACAATTGTTTGTTTGCTCAGTTACATATCTGAAAGCTAGTTCTGTGATTTATGCTGTTTTTTCTTAAGATAATAATATATAAATCTCTAACTCCCTTTCCCTCCCTGTCATTGCAGTCTAAAATAAGCAGTGAAAGCACAGGTGAGATGATCTTCCTTGTAGTTTGAAAAAGGAAGAGGCAAAATGTCTTCTTTTTCCCTTCTTTTGTCTCCTCATACAGTTCTTAGTTCTTCATTTTGTAATGTTTTTTGTTGTTAATTGGTTTGGTTTGGTTTTTTTATTGTTTTTTTTTGTGGTTTGTTTTTTTGTTGTTGTTGTTTTGGTTTGTTTAGTTTTAGCTTTTGTGCAGATAATTAAATTTCCACTGACCTAGAGACAGACCAGCTGTATAAGCTGGTCTCTAGGGCATTAATTTGGATGTGGAACAGCTTTCTGTCCTTACTTCAAACCTGGCAGACCACCAGTCGGAGTGCTTATGAGCATATTCAGAGTAGATTTTTTTTTTTTCCTTACCTGAAATGCTATTCTAGGTCTAAAGAATTTAACCTGTAACCCCTCCAACTCAAATACCAAACTCAGTATGCTTTTCATTTTAGGGTATGGATGGGAAGGAGATTGTTCAGATTTTTTTTTGTTGTTTTATTGTTTTTTTTCCCTTTTAAAGCACTATTCTTCGAAGAAGTCCTAATCTTTGTTTACTTGGGAATGGTTGCTATTGCACCTGAACCCAGAAGCTTTTTTTTCCCTTGTTTGTTTCAGATGTGTTTGGAAAGAGTTGAACACTAACTTTGACTTGACTTGAACCTGAAGGATGGTATAGGAATGATCTTGGAATCTGATTGGAGTCTCTGGGTGAAATTTGTTGACGATGATTGATCTCTTTAGTCAGGAGATAATTTTGGTTTTGCAAGCTTTTGGGGAAAGTATGTAGTGGCTTTGTTGCACTGAAATAAACTGTATGATTTCTCTAGTTCCAGTGCTGTAATTAGGGATAATTTCAAGAAAAGTAATTAGAAGAACCATGGAAGAGCAGTGGAAATGGAAAGCAATTTGGCTACCATATAAGCAGTTAAAATGCCAAATATTTTTTTTAAAAAAACAATCATTTGGGAACATAGTTAGGAAGGGTGTTTTAAGGGCAATATTGTAGCTTCAAATAAATTTATTTTGGAAGTAGTAGTGTTAAAGTGTTGTGTAAGTGTGCCTCATCTTTCACTCCATTTCAGAAATGTACAGTAATCATACTGGAATTAAAAGCTTAACATGAGCTCATCTTGCACATGTATTTATTATAAACTACTACTGACCTATATAAGAACAACATCTGAATGCTTCGTGTTTAAAGCTGAATTTCCTGTTTAAAAGTGAAAACTATCCACTTGCTGACCAGAAAACAACATGATGGGTAAACAAAGATAAAAGTGGTAACATGGCTGCCAAAATTATTAGTGAAGCAGTGTCCAGTTTCTTTTTCATTTGTGTTGTCATAGGGATTAGTTGTTCAAACAAAAGAAATCCCTCAGGGTATTATGACTAACCTGGGAAATCCAGTTGTTACTGTTCATTGAAAGCAGATGAAATCCTGAAGTTTGGTATGATAAAATGTTCTCTATAAATTGGCAAATAATGCTGTTTAATGGTCAATGAAATAATGATGTTGGCCCATAAATGAAGGAGAAACTGCTTCAGTGTCTATATCTGGATGGTAACTGCATAAAACACAGAATATGGACAAATTTAGGGTGAAGTGAACAGAGTTTAATATTAATTAAAAATCTGTAAAATTCAGGAAGAGACTAAAGAGCAGTCGAACATCAGCTGTATATTTATATGTAGGAGGCTTTTTGTCAGACTTCTCTGTCTGGTTCTTGTGAAAGGCAAGTATTTTTCTGTTAAGCATGGCATTTCTATTTGGTTGGAGGGTTTTTTTTGTGTTGTTTTTTTTTTTGTGTGTGGTTTTTGGGTTTTTTTGGTTTGTTTTGGTTTTTTTTAGTTGTTCATTTTAAGGAGTTAAGGTGTTAAAGACCAAATCCTAGAGATCTAGTTACCATAATTTCCAGTGCAGGTCCAAAAAGTGAATTTTTTTTTGACATGGATGGTGTTTATGGGTTTCTTCTGCTAATTAGACAGCAAGGTCATAAACCTTGTGATGCTATTATGTTGGATTGGAATGGATTTTGCCTAAATAATAAGGATTTTTGTTTTGTGTTTTACAATGTTAAGATAATTCAGTGTGGTTGCAGAATATAGGGTCATAGCTTTATTGCAGTGATGTATATACTTCGTGAGGTTCATTAATACCCAAATTAGCAGAAGTTAAGCTAAAAAATGTGCTGAAGAAGATGCCAGGGTGCCCGTTATTCATCTTGTTTCTGTCACAGTGGATTTGTGAGGGTATGAGAAAGTTTTTATCTTATTAGAACAGAATGTGATTTTATAATGAAATATGATTAAGTCCATTTTATCTGCAAATATAATTTCCTTATAACAACCTTTTATGACTTGTTTAGAGAGATGAATATACAAATACTTAGCAGGAGTAGTGGACTGACTAGCAAGTTAGCAACTTAACAGTTACAGTAGCTTGTCTCATTAGGAAGAGGGAATCTGAAAAATGTACTGCTTCCAGCTTGTGGTTTGTTAGCATACATTTGTTTATGGAACCAGAAGACTGATGTTCAGAATGTTCCAGGAACTGACTGGCTTGCAACGTTTTGATGCTCTGTTAACACTTTTTGGATGAGAACTCTTTGTCAACCTTGTATGGAGTCCTGGTCTGTGATCTCTAAGCTGTAAGAGTATAAAAAAAAATAAAAAATAAAAAAAAATTAGTAATACACAGTGCTGATCCTTTACATCAGGTGTACTGGTGGCTGAATTACATCCTTTTAAAAGAAGTTTACACTTGTAACACCAGATTTCAGATACAGTTGGTAACCTTTATGCCCCTAGCCTAGATTTTAAGGTTATCTTTAAAATGACTGAGGAGGGATTCTGTCTATCAGGCTATATGACTACTTTAAACTACTTTTATCAGCTATCTCCTTGGTCAGGTAAACAGGTGATCATATTTTCCACTAACTCCCAAACCCCCTTTTTAATAGTTGCACAGTCTGCTTGGTAGAGTCTTGATATTTCACCTTGAAAACCTGCTTAATTCTGGTCAGCTGTCTCATAATCAATGCTTAATGATCCTCATTGCAAAGCACAGAAGGTGCTAGGAGGTATTTTTGTTAATGCCATGAGAATCTTTAGTTGAATGTATCATGGTAAGCCATGTGTTTGTTAGTTGGAATTTGAAGCCTGATGTGTTCACAGACCTCTGATATATGCAGCTTTACTGGCATGTGCTTTACACATATCTAACCTGTATCTGTCTGTGTATTTATTATTTTATTTATTATTTTGTAATTACACATTTTGCTGAGGATACCCACTGTGTCAGGTAATGGGACTTTGCCCTCTTTTTCCAAAGGGACAGTGTTTTTAAGCTTCATCTTCCCTTTTTCCTTTTAACTTCGGAGAAAGGGGTTTTTATTTGGCATCATACACAGTGAAGTGTTCTTGTTATTTCCCCTAAGAGGTGAAGTCCAAAATAGCAGCATAGTGTATTATAGTTGCTTCATGAACCAGAACCAGTGTTATGGTGTCTCCACAGTAATTGCTCACAGGGATCTTAGTGATATTTCTCTACTATTCCAAGAATGTCCCAGCAGTTCTGCTTGAATTTGTGAACAACAAAGTTTTTAGAAGAAAGGGATAAAAAGATGTAATAAAATGTCAGGAATAAATTATATTCACCCAGGTGTTCTGAAAGCAACCTCAGTGTGAAATTGCTGAACTGCAAGATATAACCTCTTCCATCCTCTCATCTTCAGTAGTTGGGAAGATTGAGATACCACCCCTTTATCTTTAAAGAAAGAGCAGACTACAGCCTAAGAGAAAAAAAAAATCATTTAGTGGAATGTTCATGAGATCTGGCACTTAAAATTGTAGTCATGCAAATGGTTTTCCTTCTGTCAAACACATTTTCATCAGCTTGTGATAGTGTCTTGCTTGTTTATGGATCCTGAAGTTCCTCTGTGATCTGTTCCTTCCTTGCAGCATGACTTCCTAGTCAATTCAAGAAGCCCAGAAGGCTTCTCTTCTGGATAATCTGCACTGTCTGCAGATTATTATACTGCTTAAGAGGTATCTGCTAGCCTGTGAGATTCTCCACCAACATGTTTCCACTTGCTTCCTTGCATATCTTCCTTATTTTATTGTCTATTAAATGTAATGATACAACTGTCAAACTTCAGAATTCAAATGGAATCTTTGAGTTTTTTTGTTGAAAATCTTTGGGTTTAATTCTTTTACACCAGACAGACATTTGCATTGCTTTATATACGTAATTTTTCTGCAAGAAACTTTACATATTTTAAGACCTTCTGTTTATTACAACCACTTGAGGTTGTCAGACAAAGATCAAAATCTGTATTCTGTGTTTAAAATGGCATCAGCATGCAAGTTACAGAAGGTGGCAGGCCTTTTTTTAAGAAAAAAAGTTTAGGAAAGACATCATGCTGTGTCTGAAGTGTCACCTCTCCTGTGAAGAAAGGCTAAGAGAGTTGGGGTTCTTAATCCTGGAGAAGAGAAAGCTCTGGGGAGACCTTATAGCAGCCTTCCAATACCTAAAGGAGGCCTATGGGAGGGATGGGAGGGACTCTCTATCAGGGAGAGATAGGACAAGGGGTAATGATTTTAACCAGGAAGGTGGATTTAGATTGGACATTTGTTGTGTGGATGTAACCCAGGGCAGTGGTGTCTGTACCACCACAACATAAGAATGAAGTTCTTCACTGTGAGAGTGGTGAGGCCCTGAAACAGGTTACCCAGAGATGTGATGAATACCTCATTTCTGTATGTGTTCAGTCAGGTTGAATGGGGCTTTGAGCTACGTAGTTTAGCAGGAGGTGTCCCCTTACCCATGGAACTAGGTTGATTTTTAAGGTCCATTCTAACCTGAACCATTCTATGATTGAATAGAATGAGACTCTTCAGGTGGAGAGAGCAGAATGATAGAGACAGGATGGGAAGAATGTTACTGATCTCTGAAAGATCATTGAATAGCATGAGGAAAGTTAATACAGAATTAGTTTTCCTTCAGTACCAGATCTAAGGGGACATCAAATAACATCAGAGAGCAAGTGGAAAACAAACAAAACAAGGTTAATTTCTCATCCCAAGTCTTTGCCATGGGAGCATTTGGGTGCCAGAAGAATGGATCAGAAAGTGGCTCCTCTGGAGATGTGGTTTCATCAAGTCTTGAGGTCAAGGCCAGATGGAACTGGAGAGAGGACATAAGAGAAAAATGAACAGTAGATTTTGGTTTGTCTGTATATTCACACTGGGTACCTGTGGATGCTAAAATAACTACTGCCTGGAATTTTCCTTCTCGTGGGGTCACAAAGACTCCCACCAGCTGTGACCTTGGTGGAGGCTGTTTGTAGAACAGTAGAGAGATGTTTTGATTATGGGTGTTGTGACACCTCAGCCAATCACCCCAGGTGTGGCTGGCTTCTTGTCCAGTTGTCTGGACGTTAAAAGGGTATAAAAAGAGCTGTAAAATAATAAATAAAGGCTTCTTGGCATCTACGTGAAGAAAGTTGTATCTTCTCACTCTTTCTCCTCCTCTAGCAACTAGCAGATAAGCAACAGGTACCTTCTGTGGGAGGTGGGATGCTGGTGTACATGGGGGTTTGGTCTGTCAGTGTGAAGGAATGGAGAACAGTGTTTGCTCTTGGTTCTTTTTTTTTTTTTCTTCTTTTTTTTGTTTGGAGGGGTGGAGAGGAGGTAGGGTGGCAGTAACAGCCTGGGAACCCGTGGCTGAAGAAGAAATCTGAAGAGCCAGAATTATCTGCCCTGCAAGGGCACACAGCAGGCAGTGCAGGTTATGCTGAGGTTCGAGAGTAGCAATTGAAATGCCTCTTCAAGTCTTTTGTTTTTCATTTGAATGGTTAATATTTGTAATTAAAAGGTTAGATAATTCTTCTCCTTTATAGTTCAGATCTTTGGTTTAAGACCTTTTCAGTCTTCTTTGGGAGCTCAACAGAAAGCATTAAAGAGAAGGCATGGTACCCCTTAGTTTTTATGTTCCTGGAAGAGCACTTCAGCAAATAATTTCAGGAGAGCAATTTTGGTGAAAATTAACACTTAAGTCAATTGGGACTAAAATATGTGGTAATTTAACTTCAAAAAAATCTAAATGAGATGGCACTAGGATAACTTTGTTACCTTAAAAAGTAGTAGGGCTGGAGTGGTGGATTTTAGTTTTGCTGCCCATATGATCCCGTGGGTTCCTTACAATTCATAAAGCAATTGCAAACTGTCATGATCATCCTGTGATGTCAATACTGGGCTGCTATCAGACTGTAGACACATCACCATTTTTTATCACATCCTTCATTTTGGACATTCTTTATTTTTTTTCACATCATCCTAGTTCTGTCTGTGCGTGCCTGGCTTACAGCTTCTTGGAAAGGAAGAATCCCGTTCACCTCAAGACAGAAGGTAGAAAGAAACTTCTTTTTTTGGTAGCTGCTAGCAGTAGCTGAACCTAAGTTTTCCCTCTTTAATTAGCATCTGTGTCACAAACTGATGAAAAGCTTTGAGCATGCCCTTCATTTGCTCTTTGCCATGCAAGTGGCGTTCCTCATGAAGTGGTGCCTCTGTGGAAATCTGCCCTTGCCCTGGCATCGTCTCTGTGAGTCCTCCAGCCAAATCTAATGATTCAACTTCGTTTTGTCTGACTGATGTTTTCAGCATTCTATCTGATGTGGCCAAAGTTAAGGGTTTGAGGTTTTTTTTTATACTTTGTACTTCTGGCTCTTACGGGTTATTTGTATGGTACTGTATGCTCTGTTGACTTCACAGAGCTTATTTTTTTTCTCTGAGCTACTTTCTTCCTTTTTCTTCTTTTCTTTCTTATTTATTTTTTTTTTTAAGCTTGTTTTGATACATGCTCTGTTTAGCACACAGTAGAGGCTTTGTCTCTATGTCTTTTGATACTTCACTGAGTTTTGTTGTGGCCTGGCTTTAGAAAAGCTTTAACCAAGAAAATAAATTACAGCAGACAATGAAGGAAAATGCAGAAGGAGCTAGAAGTGTTTTGAAGGAAAGCCTAAGGTGCAATAGCAAATGAGGAGGTTGTGTAGTAAGTTTCCTATATTTGAGAAGGAAACTTGGGATGGATCAAAAGCATAAATTTAAGAAATGTCTGTGCAATTCTTGTTTGTTTCAGTTTTTCATGGTGGGGACATGACAAAGAATCTGACTCCCAGATCTGTTCTTTGCTTGTAGCACTAACAGACTATGTGATTGAAGTTAAGTACAAAAATAATGGTAATTTACACAATAGAGTTTACTTTTATTTTTTTCCCTCTCTTTAAATGAAAAAATACAGACAAAAAAGACTTAAATTGTATTTTATTTTCTTTGGGTTTGCACATTCAAATGTAATGGCTACTTCAATGTAGGCAATGCCTCCCTGATTTTGTCAGATTGTTTGTGCACCCTGTGTTACAATTTTATCTATTCAACAAAAAAACCCTTCAAAGTTAGCATGCTGAATGTTTACAGGAAATATGAAAAGATATTATTGTAAAAAGCAGTGTTATTTTCTAATTTACTTCTGCAAATGAGGTCTTTAAGCACAGACTTTCATGTATATACTGAACTCTAGAGAGTCAGGTATTTCTCCTGCAAGTTAGTTCTTGACAAAAATGCTATCTGAAAAAAAAAAAAAAAGGACCATTTTAAAATAGAATTTTGTTGTTGTTGTTGTTGTTCTGAAATAATAGAGATTTTTATAAATTCACTACAAGCTGTGTCTTTTGTGCACATCATCTAGATGTAGAAATTTCACATTATACCAGTTTATTAAGGGAGAACTTAAAAAATACAATAATAGTATAGGATCTGACATTTCTAAAGTCAAGTCCTATTCCAAATGGTTGGTCATACAGATATTGCACAGCATATGGGCATATAACCTTGCTCTTTGTGGAAGCCTATTTAAGGAGCAAGTTGTCAGAGTATTAGCTACTGCCTTTTTGCTGCTTAACTGACACAGACAGTGCCTGTTTTATGGTTAAATTGGTAAAGGTTTTCATTTCTACTCATGAAAATACTTTTTTTTTTTTTCAGTGTTTTTCATCTTGGTGAACAAGACGAGAGAAAAGGCATTGATTCAGCAGTAGAATTTGTTGCCTTTATAAAGATTTGTGGAATAGGTGCTAAATTCTGATCTTCTCTAACATATGCTGCATGTTTTTCATCCACTGTTCTCTTTCCAGTATTTGCTTTGTTTCCATTTAGTTTTGGTACATCCTTTCCCAACATCTAAGCATTTGAACGTCTGAAGTCTTTTCAAGGGAAAATGGTTTAGCATAAGCAATATGATGTGATTCCACCCCACCAGACCAATGTGAGCTTGCATCTTCTTTCTCAGATTAATAACCTGACTCTCAGTTGGATTTTCACATGCAGAATGTTTCCATGGTGGCCCACACACCCATGCCTTTCGGGATATAAGAGGTGGTGTCAGTCTCAAGGCACATAAAGGAGACTGTCACATGAGGATTGTGACATGAGGAGGAAGAATATTGTGAATACAGTAGATAGGCAAGGGATAGATCTCTAAAAATAATTTTTAACATACTAATCTGTATTGGTTATTTGATAAATTCTGATGTCTGAGTGGAAGAAACTCCCATAAACTTAACTGATTTTTACAAATTGAATCAAATGATTAATTCTGGGAAAAACTTCTCTGCAGTGACTGCACAATAGACATTTACAAATAACTCCTAAATTTACATGAACTAAAAATGTGGTTATAAAAGTCATTTAGCATCTTATAAAACACAGATGTTTAAATATTAGTGGATATATTTATTTATAATTTAGGTGAAATTAAACTGGTGATCTGTATAGTTAGTGACATAACTTCAGACAGCATTCTTTCTGAGCATAAAATCAGATGTTAGTTGAACTGACATTGGTCTTGCACTAAAAAACTTAGTACTGACCTCAAGTGTGTGGTTACAGCAAGTGACAGTTCTTGAGCATGGTTGCACCAAGTGAGTATTTTTCGTTTAGAAAATGACATTGTTTGAAATTAAAATGAACATCATCTCACATAAGAAACACTTTCTTCTTCTAGGTGGTTAAAAGTTGAGTTGCTTCAGTATTTCAGACAGCAGTGCTGTCATCACTGCTGTTATCATTTGAACCTGGTGGTAGGATTGAGCAACCATAGTGATTGCTGGGCACATCAGTCAATTACAATCAAAGAATCACCATGCTTGGAAAAGACCTTTAAGATCACTAATTCCAACCATTATCTAACTCTGCCAGGGCCACAGCTACACCATAGCCTTAAGTATAGTACCTAGATGGCTTTTAAGTACTGTTTCCCTGGGCAGCCTGTTCCAGGCTTTGATAGCCCTTGGGGTACAGTTGTTTTTCCTAACGTCCAAACTAGTCCTCCCTGACATAACCTGAAGCCATTTCCTCACGTCCTATAGTTGTGACTCAAGAAGAGACCAAACCCCATCTCTACAACCTCCTTTCTGGTAGCTGTAGAGAGCAGTAAGGTCTTCCCTCGGCCTCATTTTCTTCAGAATGAACAACCCCAGTTCCCTCAGCCACTCCTCATAGGACTTATTAAAAGGGCTTCTCCCAAGCTTGATGAAGTAACAGAGTAATTTGCCAAAATGTATAGGAGTAAAGGGTCACTTCCATAGCTTTGGCTCAGCCCCTGTGAGTGTTTTATCATGTCAAGTTCATATAATTTATGTAAGACCTTGAGCTTAAGTTTATGCTGTCTATAAATGTGTAGAAAGTAGTATCCTGGTGTCTGTCCCAGCTGAAACAATTCAACAGTTGTTTGAACTTCAAAAATAACTTTCCATTTAGCATGCAATTATATGTTAAATTTTCAACATGTTAAGTTAAAAGCATGAGTGCAAATGCTGTCAGAAGTATTTTCATTTTAAAATACCAATTGTTTAAAAATAATGGTTCTCTCATTCATTATTCATCTTCTGTCCATCCAATGTGGTGCTAAGAGACGTGCAGTTATTGTCTGAAATTGCACTTTATTGGTGCAGTTAAACCTTGTTTTATACTGAAATTTGATAAATATAGTGGTAATCAAGGTAAATATAATGTGAAAAGGCTAAATGGAGTTTATCCAGTATCCACTGTTTGCAAATCCCACGGGTTAGGGCCCTAGAAGGTAGTGATGCCCAAGAGATCTGGTTAATACTCAAGCACCACTTCCTCTGAGCTCAAGATTGATGCATCCCTATGAATAAAAAATCAAGGAAAGGAGACAGGAGACCTGCACGGATGAGCAAGAAGCTTCTAGAAAAACTCAGACAAAAGAAATCTCCAGTATTTGGGGAAAAAAAAGGGACTAGCCATTTGGGGAAAAATATCTAGAGGTTGTCAAATCATGCAGGGTTGAAGTGGAAAGGGGTAAGGCCCTCTTGGAATTAAATATGACAAGATATGTCAAGGACAATGAGAAGAGCTTATTCCAGTTACATCCATAGCAAAAGGAAGACTAGGACAAGTTTTGGCCTGCTGCTGAATGAGGTGGTGCCCTGCTGATGGGGGGCACAGACAAGGCAGGGATACTGAATGCATTCTTTGCTTCAATCATAGAATCATAGAATGGTAGAATGTGAAAATCATTTAGTTCAGCACCCCTGCCAGGGTGGAATCACCCAGGGCAGGCCACACAGGAACAGATCCAGGCAGGTTTTGAAAGTCTCTGGAGAAGGAGACTCTACAACCTTCCTGGGCAGCTTGTTCAGAGCTCTGCCACCCTCACAGTAAAGCAAGTTTCTTCTCACGTTGAGGTGGAAGTTCCTGTGTTCCAGCTTGTGATCATTGCCCCTTGTCCTATCACAGGGCACCACTGAAAAGAGACTGGTCCCTTCTACTTGACACCCACCCTTCAGATATTTATATTATTAATATTCATAAGATCCCCTCCTGTGGCCACTTCTAACCCCTACCATTCTGCGATTATTTAAACTGAAGGATAACTCAATTTGGGTTTTGTTTATAAGCATTGAAAGAAACATACAGAGAAGTCTATGTCTCTAAATATATAAATATATATATATATATATATATTTAGATATATATATATATTTAGATTACAAGAATGTCTTTGCAAGACATAATTATACTTATTAGCTAAAAAGGAATTGGTATGAAGCACCTCTTACTAAAAATTGGTTGATACAGTAGCTTTTGTTGGAGGTGTTTTTAAATATAGAGACACTTTCAAAATATATTGTTGGCTCACAGCTGATACTGACTTGTGAGTATATCTGGTGTATTGCTGTCATCAATTCAATATATTTAATTTTCAGTATGATTTCCATACATTTTGTCATTTGCTGAATGAAAACTTGTAGAAAAGTTGAACAGAAGTTAGTAAACCTTATTCTATGTAAAAGTAAGGGGGGAAGAAGCAGATGTTTACAGAAGGCCAAACATATTTGATTTGTCTAAATTGTCACCAGGGCTTCTTTTCCTACCAAATAAGAGAAGTATGTCTAAACGAGAATGTGTTTTTACAGATACCATCTTTTAACATATTTCTAAAATATGAATATTATTGTTTATATTTAGAGTTCTGAAAAAAAGAATATATTTTAAAATCTTAACTCATTAGGATTTGCAGCCTGGCATTGTTAGCATTGTTTCTCTGTGATTCCTTTATTTATTAGTAGCTTGAGTAAATCCACAAGCCTTGATATTTATTTACAACTGTTGCCACTTACCTGGGTGCACGTTACTGTTATTTAGGGTGCTTTTCTTCTCAGAATTTTTTCAGTTACTTGCTGACGAGTGTGATTTTTTTTTTTTGTTTTTTTAATTACTCGTAAAGTAGTTGTAAGGTCAGGACTAGATTCATCCAAACAACAACAAATTATATCGTTCCTGTACTTCACAGTCCAGAGATTCCAAAGACAGAAACCTTTTTAAATTATGAGTAATGGGATCAGCCAGATTTCCAGAAGCATTTTTTGGTACTTCTGCAGTAGGACAAGATAAACTAGCTTATGTTTAAGTGATCATCAAAACAATTTGACATACATTCTTTAAAAGAACAGGAAAAAAACCCCTTTTTTCAGTCTTCTTTACAGGTGTGCTTACTTGCTTAGAATAATGTTATAAACAGCTACTAATAATATTTACTCAAACTTGTGAACTAAACAAAGTAATTAATGTAATTTTAGTTAAATTGAGTCAGGCTTATTTGTGGAGAAGATTCCACAGTATTTAGCACATGATATTAAATGTAATATGACATCGTTGTGGGAAAGTACTGTTTCAAAGCACTGTATTAATCTTTGGGAAATGGGAGATTTGCACATAAACCTCATTAGTGTTGAGTCCTGGAATTATAAGTGAATGAATAAATATTTGCATTATCATGGTAATGGGTATCTTGTTGTGTTTCCTCCAAAGGAGTTATTGCAGAAAACTTATCTGTTCCTTTATTCAAGTAAAATTATAAATTCCCCAGTTTGCCATTTTATCACATTGCCTCATTTTCTACCAGTACAAGGCCCAGGGGTTGCATCTCCCTTTGTAGCCTTTGTCTATTTCATCAGCTTAGATTTCAAATTGTACTGTGATTGAATTTGTAAATTGTCATAGCCACATAATGGCATTGTTATCAGCAATGGTACTGCAGAAAGAAACCCAGAAAAAAATTGAAAGGAATGCTTTACCTACTAACTTGAAAAAAAAAATTCATGTCCTGCTGAAAACAAAGGTGATATTTTAAAAGCTAGAAGTTACAACCTAAGTTAATATTTGTGGCAGAGAAAATTGAGAAAGGGTGATCCCATATGCTAATGTTATCTATTGCCAGTATTCAAAAATAGCATTCCCTGCCTGGACACCTCAGTCATGTAATCAAGTGGCACAGGAAAAGACAGTAATATTTCCACTTAGTTGTTCATATTATCTCTTGAAGCAGAAAGACTTATTATTTAGGTAAGTATCCTGAACATAGGATTTCTGAAATGGCAGAACTGCCACACTGTGATGTGAGAAAGAGTCTTCAAAGAAGGGAATGACAGTAGGGGTTGGATGTTTGGGCTCGCTTTTCTTGCTGCATCAAGGTACTGATTTCAGAGGAAAGGGATTCACTAATTATTTCTAAATTTATTTGAGTTGATGGGTCCTTCATAAGCCTGCAGAACTGCCAAGAGTCTTCCACATGTCCACATTGCTCATTTAGGCTCTAAAACAGACCACTGTCTGCAAATGTTATCTGCCCATACATCCGATAATAGAGGAGTCCTTTGAAAAACACAAGATGACTCGTTGGTCTGACTTTGCTGAAAAGGCAAATGTTATGTCTGAAGGTGGATGGGCCATATGGCTAATGAGGATGCCCTTAAAAGAATAAGCACAGTGGTGATGTCTTTCCAACAGTAGTGATTTTATCATACCAGACTTGAACCTGTAGGCTACACCAGCATTAATACATAGTGCAGTAAGAGTAGATCTGTAGATTAATTACGTTGAGTCCATACTATGTATGTTTTGGGGGGGTTTTGGTTATTTCATTCCAGCTTGGTCCCATGGAATGAGTGCCCGTTAGCAGTCTTGAGTGTAACTGCTGGCTTGGTTTGATTACAGGGAATTCAATTCCCACTGTTGAGATCACCTTAGAGTGTGAACCAAAGGACAGCTGGTGGGGCAGGTGAAAGTCTGGCATCAGACTGATCCAAACAAAAATGCATATGCAGACACACACCTTGACTCAGGCAGCATGTAAATTAGAAAACTGGCCCTTAACTCCACCTGCAGAATTATTTAACAGAACAGAGTAATGCAATTAGTGTGTCTCTACTCCAGAATTCCCCTTCCTAGACTAGCAGCATTTAATTACATTGGTGGCTGCAGTGCTGTGCTTCTAATGTTTGCTCTGAGTGTAGTGTTATCCTTTTTTCTTTTTTTTTCTTTTTTTTTTTTTTTAATTGGTACAGTTAATAACACTCTCAATGTAGAATACCTCAGGAGTGTGTCCATTTAAAGAACATCTTGACTTCTTTAGATGCTGTTACCTTTCTTTTGAAAAAAAGCACCATGCATTTAAAAAGTACATTCAGTACAAGTTGTAAGAACCATTAGTGTTGACTGTAAGGTCAACACTTTTAAAAGAGAAAAAAAAAGTTAAGATCTTTTAAATTATCTTGAGATTCATTAGTATGCAGATCTGAATGGAAGTACAATTTGGGGAGTATTCTGTGTATGAAAAAAAAATAAGAGTACCATTCACTATTCATAATTGTTCTCAGTTTCTGATTAAGGATGTAGGGAACTGGCTGGTCTTTTCAACCAAGTAACAAGTGACAGGACAAGAGGAAATGGCCTCAAGTTGCTCTAGGAGAGGTTTAGTTTGCACATTAGCAAAAACTTCTTAATTGAAGGGGTTGTTAAGCACGGGAACGGGCTGCCCAGGGAGATGGTGGAGTCACCATTCCTGGAGGTATTTAAAAGGCATGTAGGTGATGTGCTTAGAGACATAGTTTAGTGGTGGGTTTGGCAGTGTTGGGTTAATGTTGATGATCTTAAAAGATTTATTCCAATCAAAATGATTCTGTGATTCTATGATTATTGCTACTTCTAGTATAAAAAATGATATTTCAAAGTACAGTAAGGGCTTTTTGCCCTGTGGCCAGTCTTTTCAAATTATTTCTGCTATTGAGGCATCCACCATACAGAAAAGGCTTTTACTAACTTGCATTTAATTTTCTATCTCAATTCAGGCCACTGAGCATTAGGCACCTGAGGGCTTACAGTCCCTTTTTATTGTAGTAATCATTGTTTACTGTGATTCTTCTTGTGCATCAAAAGTATGTTCCTTCAGGTGTACAATTTTATCATACATCATTTCAATAGCACATAGCAATATTCCTGACTTTGAAGCTTCAACTGTGTGAAGCAGTCTTAAATTTCTTTCTCGTAGGTATGGTGGTGGTGGTAGTAAAAATAGCCAAGTCATATAACACCATGAAGGAATCCCAAGTCTTTATCTCATAGTTGCAGTGGTGGTAGGAGCAGTAGTAGTAGTTAGACTAATATGATTCTTGTTGCTGGTTTACAGTGTTGCTAACACCTAAGAAAGTCCTAGGGATTACTTCTGCTCTGATATCTTTGAGCTTTTAAAAGCATGGCGTTCAGGATCCTTTAATAACTGTTAGTTATCTATCCAGATTTTATTTTTACAGGGCTAAGTAGTTGGGGACATTTTAACTAACTTCTCTGTACTTCCATTTTTTCCACCTGTAGTTATGAGAGAACTGATACTCACTTTGAAGAAAACTTTAAACAGGATGATAGATTGGACTGCCCGTGAGGAGGAGTTATTCAGATTATACTTTTCACCATGACAGTGCTTGAGGAGACACTGTAGAATGTATTTGATGACAATCAAAGACATGACACTTGATCACTGCTCAGATGAAATGAAATTGACATCAGTGTCTCAGTAGCTGCTTCATGAATCTGTACTTGAGGGACGGATAAAATGTATTTACCTTGTGGTTTGTTGTAAGGGTTTTCTAATTAAGCTTAATTTCTTACAGGAGGTGCTGAAACAGCTACAAGGAAGTATTGAAGATGAGGCAATGGCATCTTCTGGACAAATTGACCTACTGGAACGACTTAAAGGTAAACCTAAAATTATGTTTTACCTAGGTTCATTTTCTCCTCATTTGTTTTTTTCTTTGGGATAAAAATCTTTCTGACTCTTCTTTCCAGTGCTGACTTTGATGGTTATGCATAGTCACAATGACTGTCTATGTAATGCTTTTGCTAAGCATTTTAAACAAATTCTCAAAAAGAAAAAGAAAAAAAAAAAAAAAAAAAAAAGGTTTTTATGCTTTTGCTACTATTATCCTACAGGTTCTGATTTTTGCTTTTAATCAAATTTGCCTTTCCTTCAGTTCTTCAAAAAAAACCAAATTTTTTTAATTTAATGGGTTAGTTCCACCAATTTTCTAAACTTGTTTGCATGCCCTGCCCTTTCTATGTCACATTAAAGGAATTGTATCTGTCATGCTGCAGTCTGATGACTTCTTTTCCAGAGCACATGCTGGAATGTGTACCATCCCATTATATGGGATGTCAAAGCAAGCCCAAACCACTGACTCTATACATCTGTTACCCTGGGTACACTGAACCAGGATATCATAGGAGCTATCTGGATTTAAGGGCCCTGTGGTGAACAGAGTTGTCATCATTTCTGTGACAGTGAAGCATCTGCAGAATCTCTGAGAAAGAAGCTTTTGGGAAGTGGGCCACGAGAGCATCATGCAGAACTCACCAGTTTCTTAAGTCCTCTGGGAAAGAGGCAGGCAAGCTCATGGGGGGATTACTGTTCTTACTGTCAGGATTGCAATTTGGCCATCTGCTAACTAGTATTCTCCAAGTGTACCATTAAGATGAGGTTTCATTATCTTCTGTGGGTTTCCATGCAAAATGTTTTCATCAAAAAAATCATTCATTTATTGGGAAAATAAGGAATTAAGATAGTCAGTATGTTTTAAATCTGTGCTGCTTGTACTTCAGCATTCAAAATGGTTGCTCTTTATTGTCCAGAGCTGAACTTGGAAAGTACCAACTTCCCTGGAGTGAAGTTAAGGCCAAAGGTGTCCGTGCGTTCGTATGGGAGCCGGGAAGGATCTGTGTCAAGCCGTTCAGGAGAGTGCAGTCCAGTTCCCATGGGATCATTTCCAAGAAGAGGATTTATAAATGGAAGCAGAGAAAGCACTGGTTATTTAGAAGAGCTAGAAAAAGAGAGGTAAATTTTTTTTGCTCATTCATCCAGTATGGATTGACTTCAGTTTTAACATGGAAGTTTACTAAGACACCTAGTATTCAGCTGTCGTGCATTTGGGTTTGATCACTGATATATTTATCTTCTCAGGTAAGGTCACCAGGAATCTACATTATATTTAGATGCAAGCACATAAAAAAAACCCATTTAAAAAATCTTAAAACACATGATAACTGCTTTATGTGTACATTTCATTGTATTCTATACATATATATGCATTCATATGTATTCTGCTGCTTTTTGTTGTTACTCTTTGTTGCCTGAAGGTTATTTTACTTTTGATAAGCACATTGTCACCATCTAAAATATATAGAGGAAGAGGGGGAGGAGCATCCCAAACTCCTCACCACTATTGATAAGTGCTGAAATGGTAACAGTGTGATACTGAAGTCTCCTTTTTTTTGCAAATGGTTGTAAGTACCATGGCAGATTGGCTAGTTATTTACTGTTAGCAGACATTTACCTAGTAATGCTCCTCTCTCAGCAATAATGTCAGATAAACAGACTTACCTTCAAGATGTTGTTCCATCTGATGCTTTGTGTTGACAAAATAACAGCACTTCATTTCTTGTAAGGTAGTGTTTATCCATTTTAAGAGGAAGAACATAGTTTCACAGCATAATTTGTAGCACCTTGTCCATCACAAAGGAAATGCAAATTAGGAGACATGCAGCTGTTTCCACTTTTTATCTTAAAATTAACCTGACTGAAATCCCAGATGTTTTTAGAGGCCTGTCTGTAAGACAGGATTTCCTCAAGGTTTTGTCACTGACAGCTACGTAATGGATGGGAAGTCAAGCTGGGAGCTGCAAAAAGAAATAAAGAGCAGGACAGTATTTTTATGCCTAGCAGTTGTTAACAAGTTAAAAAAAAAATCCACTTTTGAATCATAATAGAAAACTTTATTGGATAATAAGTGGTTTGTGGTCAGCTCTTCAGAAACCCCTGCTCTAAAAGGCTGTTTGTGGTGTTCAGTAAAATTTTTACGGTCAAGAGCTGAGAGCAGCACACTTTTCCTCCAAGGCACTATGTCTCTTTCTTTTAGTCCTATGAGTAGAATGAAAGTAACTTCCCATGGTTCTGTACTGAGCCTCTTCTAGCACCTATTCCAGTTTTTCATTTTCCTACTCATGATCACTAATCGTATTTGTTCTGTTGCATAAGATTTCTGTGGAGCTTTGTAAAGATTATTTAGGAGTTCAGGAATCTCCTGCCATTTCTTCATCCCAGTCTTCAAGAATCTGATGTGTCTGTCATTTTCCATCTTAACAAAACAGTATTTGTATTCTTCCAGTGCTGTTTTTGACCACATGCAATACTAAAATCTTAGTACTGAACTTTGTTCCAAATGCTGGAAAAAAAAAAAAAGAGGATAAGGGTATTTTAATTTCAGATGACTAAGCTTTAGGCAGTGTTACTGTCACAGCTGATGGGGTAAAGGTTTATGCTGGGTAGAGGATGATCTGTAGAGACATGGCCTCTATTTAATTCAGTAATTGAGTCAGGGATGTATATAATATTGTAACATCCAGGCCTTTTCTTAAATGTCATTTCATGGACTGTATTTTCCTTTTGTATATATGGACCTGATATACAAGAAGCTAGTGACTTGCTTAGCATGGAGGAGTGGATAGGTGGGGCCAGGGAACTGCACCCACCTTCTCAAACATCTTCTTAGTGCCCTTCTTCAAGTGTTGTTTATCATTTAACTTTTTTTTTTTTTTATGGGTGTCTGTGCCTGTTTCTGTACCTGCCTATGGTAATGAGGTCTTAATAGTGAGACATTTCCCCCTTCTGTTTTTAATAGATCTCTCCTGCTTGCGGAACTTGAGAAGGAGGAGAAAGAAAAAGACTGGTATTATGCCCAGCTTCAGAACCTGACTAAGAGGATTGATAGTCTCCCTCTTACTGAAAACGTGAGTACCTTCAGTATGTTTGGTCATGTATCTCATGTTATGATCTCTGTTTAGATGCTGTAATATTATTTTGGTGACATTCTTTGCTATCAATTTAAAACTTCTTAGTTACTATGGAAAGCTAGCAGCCTAAATAAGGCATTTTCACATCTATGATTTTACATGTGAAAATTCATACCTATAAATGTAAGTGATCATGGTGAATTACATGTTGGTATGCTGCTTCTTTAATTCCTCCAAATGTCTTTGTCAATTCTTTTAGTTTTGTGAGAAATATTAGCCTAAAAGACAATTTATACAGGAGCTCTTAAAACAGCAAAGTGAAATGGTGATGTAGCCTATACAGGTATTGTTGCCTCAGACATTATTAACTTGGCATCTGCAAAATATTTACAGCCAAGTCACCATCATCTGGCATAATGAAGGTTACTTCTGTCCCAGACAATGCAGGTTTTTCTGTTGTCAGAGACTATTAGAGCACCCAGAATCCAGGAGTGAAGGTCTGAAAAGTTATCATGAGGCAGTGCAACCTATTCCCAAAGGCACTGACAGCTCTATCTGTATCACTCTATAGTAGGTTTTCAGATTGTCTCCCCAGTTTCATAGGTAATGAATTAACTTGGCTCTTTCTATGATTAGAGTGTCTTATTTAACATCTAAATGAAATCTCTTGGGTCATTTGTATCAATTATTACTGACTATAACAGAATGGCAGATCCCATTCTTTTTTAGTATAATTTTACATATTTGTAAATTATTGTCTCTTTTTGACTATGTAAAGTAACATTGGTGAGATGTTCTGGGAGAACTGCTCCTGAAGGCTCAATTTTTCCAAGCTGAGTAATTGTCCAAAACCAGTTAAGTGCTTTGCTTCTACCTTGAAAAATCTATTGCTTGGAATGTCTTCCCTTAAGCTGTGTTGTTCCTGAATTGACACTTGGGCTTTTTTTTCACAGAATAGTTAAAAATAGAGTAGATAGCAGTAGTACAAATGTGTTTGTGCAGTAGGTTTGATACCTCTGAATATTATTTTAAAGTACTGATTTAGTTGGCATGCATAGTTTTGCAGGTATGCTGACATACATTAATTGCCAGGTGTTCCAGGCTTGTAATGAATTATAATGTCTTGGTGGTTTATGTGTGATATTTAGTAATTTGAAAAAACTTGCAGGTAGCCTATTGGTTAAACATGATGAGTTTTATAATAATGTAGTCATACTTTAAGAATATATTGCTGTGTTTTTCTTGTTTATGAAGTTAGGTGTGGAAAAGTAAGTGTTCTGTTTTTGTTCAGAGAAATGTGCAGTTTACATAAACGTTACGTACTAAAATACTTTTTCTACTTCATTTTCAGTTCTCCTTGCAAACAGATATGACCAGAAGGCAGTTGGAGTATGAGGCAAGGCAGATCAGAGCTGCAATGGAAGAACAACTCGGTACTTGTCAGGACATGGAGAAGCGAGCACAGGTATAGTTCATCTTCAATACTAGAAGGAATGGAAAATATATTTCCCACATGTCTATTAAACTCATGGTAGTTAAACCTTAAAGCATTTAACTGTCCTTTCAAATATAGAAGTAGCAATCAGAACATAGGAAATAATTATGTAGCAACAAATACCCTCCTCTGTTTTAAAGAAGACTTGTGGGTAGGTAGATGTAGACAATTTCATAAAAAATATTTTTAATGATTATTTATAATTTATTACAAGTTTTTGCAGCTTCTTTATTTTGCATCTGTCATGCTGCATGTTTTTGTACTTTTAGAATAAAATTCATCTACTGTTAAGTTTCATTAACTAGAAATTTATTAACTCATTAACTAGGTTATAAAAACTATTCCCTCATAGTAGTAGAGTTACAATTTGAATTATTTCTTACCCATTATTACCAGATAGATTAAGTAACCAGCTCATAAGATAATACATTGTTTTCTCTTTTTATGGTGAGTGTTAAAAAAGTAAGTCCTTTCAATAAAAATAGTAGTTTTAGGTTCTATTTTTCTCACTCAGTTTATCCCACACAAGATTTAGCTACACACAAGAAACATTTCTGTTGTAGAAGAAAGTGCTGTGGCATTCCACTAGAAATCTGGGAGAGTTCTCTTGCTGCTGGCAAGCTTAAGGTGAAATAAGTTAAATAACTAGGGAATGCTCCTGGTGGAATTTTGAAAGCACTTAGGAACAGAATAAATTTTTTTTTTTTCTGGTAAGCAATTGATAACAATTTATTTTAGCTTGTTTATGTTTTACACTATTTTGTATTATTCCGTGAAGTTTACCATTTTATATGGGTACTTCTTCTTGGGAAAGGCATACTTAATCATGTTTTATTTTTTGTGCTTTAAATGTTATAGCCAACTTAAACTTCATAATCAGTAGATGCAAACTTAATTTCTATAAAAATCTAAAAAAATAAAAATTCCAAGACTGAAATACTACTCATAGAGAATTTATTTTTCCTTCATGCTAGAACAAGAAGGATCTCATTTTTTTTTATTCTGAGTTCCTTACAATCTCAGAAGAAATTACCCATTCTCAATAATTTATCCCCATGATTTTTCAAAGTTTAGGGGAATATAAAGTCATTCTTCAAGACAATGAGAGACATATTTTATCAGTTAGACATCATGTCACCAATGCACTTATTTCCAGGAATGTATTTTCATTAGCTTTCTAATACTAATATTGATTTAGTAGTTAAATGAGGATGAATTACCTGTTTTACTTCTGTTGTGCTAAAGCTTCTGTGTGTGCAGCTTTCAGTTTTATCTCAGCATTTTTTTAATGCTTTGCTTTATAAATTCAAACCACATTTGTAGTTTAAATATTTGTAGCTTTGCATCTGTAGTAAATGTTGATGTTTATTATGCTTTTCACTTACGTTTTTTATGATGCACATTTTGGGAATTCATTCTATTTTGTGATTATATTTTCTTTTATATTTCTAAAATTTTGAGATAACATTGTGTTTCTGTTCCATATGTATCTTCTGGTATTATCTTTTAAAAGTTACTCTTATTTCCATTTTTAGATTATAAGCATGTTAAATAAGATTGGTTATAATGCTGATCCATGCAGTGTCCACTAGATGCACAAAGCCTTTCCTTTTTTTTTACTATAGCATTGTACATGTTGATCAGGTAAAGGAATCAGTATTTCTTTCAATTATGTGTCCATTTTATTAAGCTATGCATCACATAAAAAATTACTACTTAATACGTTCAGTGTTCTGTTCATATCCTGATACTATAGGGCTGATTATTTTCTGGCTGCTTTTAAAGTCAAATATTACCAATTTATTAAATTGCTAGGCTCATACAGGGATTTATAACTTTAAATAGATGCTGTTTCACAGAATAATAATGTGTTTTGTACTTCACAATACAGCTGTTACAGAGTATATGTGTGCTGTAACTTTTAGGGATTTTTTTTTAACATTCCCTTTACTTACCACAGAACGGTTGCAGTGAGAAATGAGTAGCAATATAGCTGTAAAAGACTTTTATTTAGAGTTGTCTACAAAACCAAACAAACCAAAGAAACAGCGTGTAGTTTTCCTTGTACTTGGCATACTAAATTCTGGATTTCTAGGAGCAGAAAATTATTAGAGTCATGCACAAGCAGAACTTCCATATCATCATAGTAACAATATAATAGAAGTCACTTGGGATATTATATTTTCAAGACACTATGCAAATATATACCTCTCTCATATCTCTGCAAGGCAAGTAGAATTCTAGTATTTCAGATTAAATAATTTGCACAACAAAGGAATTTCCAGAAAAAGAATTGTGCAAATTAACTGTAGCGTTTTTTATACCCGAATGTGTACTGTGTGAAAGCTTGTGCAAATGAGTATCAGTTTTGTTAAAAACCCAACTACTCACTATTTTTGAATGTTTGTGATCTTGTCTGTGTTTTAGTGTGAAGAACAGTTGAATTAACACATTCAGGCAGTAGTTTAGTTTTGTTTGTCAGCTGTATTTGCAAAGAACTCTTCATACTGTTATTCTATACAGTAAGTAAAAGAGGGTTTTGAAGAAAATCCAACATGAAAATGCATTCATTTCAGGCAAGGGTGGCAAGAATTCAACAAATAGAGAAGGACATTCTTCGTATACGACAGCTCCTGCAATCACAAGCAACTGAAGCAGAGGTTAGTGAGCAATTACTTGCCTTCTTTTGGTTATGGTATGTATATTTTTCTAAATAATCACAAATCAATTGAATATAATTTGAATAAAATAATAGAATAAATTATTCCATTAGCTAGTTATGTCCTAGTTAATCAACTAGTCAATATACATACACTGTCTTACCTGTGAACTGAGGGTGGCATACTTGCCTTCATGCTACTATTGAACTTTAATCACTGATAATATACAAGTTAAAAGGTTAATTTGAAATTTCAGTAAAAATGACAAAATGCAATGTCTTAAAAAGGCTGAGTCTTAGTTTTAGCAACTAATAATAGCAGTCAGTGGTACATGCCTTTATAAATAGGAATCTCTGATAAGCACCTTCATTGATTGCTTATCTTTTGAGAGAGATAAGATTTTTTTAAAGGCTGAATACAGCTTCTGTCAGACATCATTAAAGAAGCAGGGTGTATTTTTAGTGTTTAAGTATTGGGTTCTCCACTAAGAAATACAAGATAACATTTCCTATAAATTGCAGAGTCCTTAGTAGTTACTGCCATTAACAAAAACTGCTTTCATAGTGTAAATATACTTAAAAGGTCAACTCCATTTCTTATAATGGTGATTTAAATACAAATTGTATGTAGGTCCTGAATATCTAATGGTTGTCTTCACCCAAAATAACTACTGTGCAAGCTCAGAGCAGCATTTACATTACTAAAGGATGTATATTTTTCGATTTTGAAAAGTAATGGTTTCCTAATTCCAGGATTCAGAGGGAAAATCTGCTTTTATAAGTGAAGCAGACAGTAGTGTGTATAATCAAAAGTTGTCTGATCTTTTGCCGTTTTGGCCAGTCCAGATCCCCCTGAGCCTTTTCTTCTCCAGACTAAGCAGTCCCAGGTCTCTCACCCAGCACCATCTGAGTAGAGAGGAAGGGTGACCTCCCTTGATCAGCTGTCAACATACTTCTTAATGAAGTCCATGAAACTACTGGACTTCTTGATGCAAAGGTCCATTGCTAGCATGTTTAACTTGTTTACCAGGACCTCTTTGTCCTATTCAGCCAAGCTGCTTCATGTCTGGGCTGCCCTTGGCATGTACTGGAGTCTAAGGTTGTTTCCTCCCAGGTGCATGACTTTGCATTTTCTCCCTGTTGAACTGCATGAGATTTTCATTAGCCCATTTATTCAGCCTGTCCATGTCCCTCTGAAAAGTGGCTGAACCATCTGGTGTGTCAGCTTCTTTTCCCAGTTTTCTGTCATCCACAAACTTGGTGAGGTACAAGGTGTCCCAGCATCCAGGTCATTAATGAAAATGCTGAAGTGTATTGTTCCCAGTATTGACCCCTGGGGTACTTTACTAGTGACTTGCCTTCAAATGTACTTTGTGCTGCTGAACACAACCTAGCTAGTGCCCAGCTATTCTGACAGTTTTCACTCCACATCACTGTGATGGTGGTATGGGAGAAGGTGTCTGAAGGTTTACTAAAGTGGATGTAAATAGCATCAGCTGTTTCTCCTCTTGCCCGTGAAGCTAGTCACATTATTGTAGAAGAGTCAAGCTGGATTCCCCCTTTGTAAAACACTGATGACTGCTCTGTCACCTTGTTTTTAATGTGTTTGGGAAAGCTTTCCAGGAGGATTTCCTCATCACCTTCAAATGCCAGGGACTGAGGTGAGGCTTACTAGCCCTTGGTCTTCCATCTTGATGTCCTTCATTTTTGCTCTCCTCCATTTGCTCTCCTCCATTCTTCAGGAACCTCTCTCTGCTGCCTTAGGCATTCAAGACTGACCTTGTAATAATGTCATGCTTCTTCCTCAGAACTTACAGATGTGACCCATGAGGCCGTTAGAACTTACATATATCCAGTTTGTTTACCTCTCCCTAATGTACTCCTCCCTGCCAAGTGTAAGGTCCTCCTAGTCTCAGGGACCTGGATTCCCAAAGAGTGGTTATACTGGTAAAGACAGAGGCAAATAAGACATTGACTCATCAGGTTACCTTCCCCTTTCAACAGAAAGGCCAATGTTGTCCCAATCTTTAAAAAGGGCAAAAAGGAGGACCCGGGTAACTACAGGCCCATCAGCCTCAC
>JAOEGS010008805.1:0-22419 GCA_025447755.1 Corythornis vintsioides | reverse complement strand
ATATAATACATGTTGGTAGTTAGATTAAATAAGGTTTGCTAATAACTGTTAAAATTGTCTTGTACATTAAGTTGGGTGTTATTTTGGCTATTTTTTTATAGTGGCATATTTTTGAGAGTACTTCTGTTGTAAGTGAAGCCACCTCATTCATAAAATAGCATGCAGCAAACAAAATGTATGTCAGTGGGGGGGAGAAGGACAGAGTGCCAAGGAGAGCAGAAGCATTTCTTGTTCAGGGAACGAAACATAACAGATACCCAACCCCAAAAAAAACTGCCCCAAACCCAGAAGTGTTCTTGGAAGAATAATATTGATCCTGCTCAGGTAACATAGAGGGCCAGAGTCTGGCTAATGAACACTTCAGCTTTTCAACCCTAGGTGTATTGAATGTTACTTTCTTCATGGGATTGAAAATTACTGTCACCTGGTTACTGAGGAATACTGAAGGCTTAGGTCTGTATTTTGCCAAAGTTGCCATTACACTTCATTCAATACCATGAGACAGGGATTCAGCAAATAATTCATTATATTGTATTCAGCACATAGTACAGTGAAGCCTAGTCTTGGCTGGGTCCCCACTCATATGTGGGGAACCAGAATTTCTTTAGTAACACAGTGTCTCATGAAACACTGTCATTAATTTTCTCATATTATTCGTTTGTCTAACATTGCTGTGTTCTTTGAAGTATCTTATTCCTTTAGTCAAACTGTCCAGATTTGATTTCTTAACTTCATCCCTAAGTTATCACATCATGCATATGTAGCTAGTTCTTGGCTTCTGAAACTTTGTTCAATGTGAATTATTTTCTGGATTTGTGATAACTGTATGAGTTTGGTTGCCAGGTAACTAGAGAAGTTTTAATGGATGTATATTGTAAAAAAAGCCTGTTTCTGCTAAAAGTTAAGATAAATTTGCATAAAGAAAGACAAGGCAGACTATGCTATTGTAGGCTGTACTGGTGAAGAATACTACAGGTCCTCATCAAAATGGAATTTAATATACCAAGTGTAGTTAATTCTGTTGAGGAGAATACAAGTGTTGTCTGTTAAGGCAGTAGCCTCTGAGAACAAAAAATGAGGTTTGACATCAAAACTAGTTCTTGGAGAATATTTGTGCTTTGGAGGTAAGGTGATACTTTTTCAACTGCAGACTTCAAGCCAGTTCCATCAACAGGATTATTTACATCTTTCTGATAATCCAAAACATTTAAAACATGTTCACAGATAATGCTGAATGCTTCACACTCTTCATAACTGCTCAGTTACTCTATTTGCTTTATAAGAAACTGTATTTAAAAGCCTGATTTTTGTGTTGATCTCATGATCCCTGTCAGTGTCGAGGACAGCAGATGTATTTGGTCCCCGTAAGGAACAGAAACATATTTTATCAGTTTATTTTGATAAAACATTAGATGGATCAGTGACAGGTTGTATAAATTTTATTTGCATCAGATTGGTTACTCATGTACTGTTTGTCCTTAAAATTTGGAAGGACTGGAGTACAGCTATTCTTCTATTCACACAGAAATGATTCGTGTTTGAATGTGAAGCTTAATTGAACTATGCTAGCTGTGGTCTCCAGTAAATGCAGAGATCACGTGACAGTGCAAGGACGACAGTTGTTTGTTCCAGTTCTGTTTCATTTCTGATAGTGATGTGAGCACAGCTGGTGGAAAATGGTGTTTCTCTGTGTTACAGCAAATCCTTTGTCTTGCAGGGCTATAATCCTCAGAGGACACGCTTCACTTTCATCTTGCAGCTTTTCAAAGACAGCCTCAGCTGTTAATTTTTTGAGGCTAAGGGCTGTGAGATGCAGAGCACTGCTCAGGCTTTGTGAGGCTGTGGCGTTGATGAATCTCAGTCTAGAAAGCTTTCAGTGGCAAAGTGCACTTCATTTCCCTGTGTAATTTAATAAACTCTTACGTTAACAGAGAGCGCCTCAAAGCAAGCATGATGCAGGTTCCCATGATACAGAGAGGCAGAATGAAGGTCAAGGAGCAGCAGAAATCAGCGTGGCAACTGGCAGTACTGGTCAGGTAAATGGATTATTTTGTTTGTTGATAGTACAGATAACTACTCAGAATGTACAATGATATATTGGTATATATACTTCACCGTGTTTGTATGCTTGCTCATTTTAAGGAGATACATGTCTCCCATCTTCCCAGCTATGCTTGAGAAATGTCATCTTTTTATTGGAAGGTGTTTTAATAAGGTAGTATAGAAATATAAATATTTTATAATGCTGGAGCATTTTTCTTTTGTTTAAATTATTAATGAGACTAATGCTATGAAGGAGATGAGAACAGCTACAGAAAAGATATTTTATGGTAGGTGAACTGTAATATTAGAAATATTATTTAATTACGCAAAATTGTTCAGATTTTCAGTTTAGAAATTATGAAAAATACCAGTGATTTTTAAAAAAGAGGAGAACAAAATGGCAGGTTTATCATTAGTGTTTCTTTAATACTGTTTTAGATAAAGCTTTGAAACAGTAATATCAATGAGGTAATCTGGAAGTGTGCTGAAGGGTGTTTTAAATGCTTCTAAATTATCTTTCATTGCTGTTCCTTTTATTAGTGAAATACATCAGTGGAACATTTTAAGGTGTACGTTAAATTCTTGTCTTTTAAAACAAATATTTATCAATATTTGATAATTATTTATCAATAAGCCTCTCTCTTTGGCTATAAAGACTTTGATTTATTTACCATGTGCTAATAATCATTCTCTTCATGATTTCAAACTACAGCTGAGACATTCCCACTAGTAATTTGTGTTTTTAAAACTTTGCAGTACAAATTTTGTAGTTAAATTTACATGCATATCATTTCTGCTATTCCAAGGAAGTAGAATTATTTAAATACTTCTGAAAGTGTCTGGTACAAGAAGATTTATCAGGAAGAACTGTGGTGCGGCTAGAATATTTCACTTAATTAAACATTAAGCACAGACTTATCATTTGCTTTTGAAATATGTTTGATCACCATTTGGAATTAAGTTCAGTCAGCTGTATCTGAGCAATTGCTTGAGGCTTTGACTCTAATTCATATGACAGCTTTATTGTTTTGGACTAAGATAGTTCAGTGCTGCTTTTGGGCTGGAAGGATAATGTTTTTAAATAATTGATGCATTGTGGCTGTATCATCCATCTTCACTGTATGAATTGGGAGTTTTTCTGAATAATATATTGTACAGGAAGGTCAGGAAGAAATTATTGTCATGTCTTAACTGACTTATACATGGGAGAGATGCATTCATATTTCATTTGAGCTCTATTGTTGAGGATTTGTGCCATTTTTAACTTTTGTCTCTTTAAATTGTATAAAACATGCATATTCTTTCCTCCTGGAGATGGATAGAGCCAGGGCACTAAATCTCTGTTAAAACAGACATCTGGGGATTATTTACTTTCACTGCAAGTCCAGACAGAGGAGGTTTAATGGATTGGGCGTAACATTTATTTCTCGTAAGCCAGCTCAAAATACTTTGAGCAGTCACTGTTCAGTGGAATGCAGAAAAAAGTTTTAAATTAATAATTTTATTCTGACTGATTTTGTAGTGATCTAATCAGTGTAAGAAGGGTCACTTAAGATTTCCTGGACATTTTGCATTTTCTCAGAAGAATGGCTACACACCTTGCACTGGTTCTTTCATGTCAGTTTTTAGGAGCAAGTACCAAACATATTTGCACATCATTTCACCATCCTGGCATCCTCCAAGTAGCAAGGCCATGCAATGGATCTGCAGGAAGAGTTATCTCAGTCAAAGTTGATAGGAGTTTGGGGAAAAGACAGGAAAGCCATGCTATTTCTGTCTACACTATGGTGCATTTTAGTAGGTAGCACTCCAGACTTAAATCCCTTGATAAAAATGATCATAATTTAATAGTGGAGAATTCTGACATGTACATTATGTTGAACTTGTAGTCCTCTGAATGTGGTTTGAAGGCAAGATGAAATGAAGGGATTGATTGCTTGGTGTAAAAATCTGGGAATTCATGCCTATATTCCAAGCACTACAGATTATTTAAATGACTTAATTTAGAAAATCCAATATAATTTTCATTCTTAGCTTTATACGTTTGTATTTTCCTATAGGCAAAAAAAAAAAAGGGCTTAACACAGAATGAAACAACTGTATGAACAGCAAATACATTAACAGAAATACTCTTTCTTTATGGTGCACCTAGAAAACACACAGAAATTATTTCTAAGTGTCCTTCATACAGTTTTCTTCAATGCGTTTTATATTTTTATTCAAAAAACTCATTGCTCCATATAGCTTGAAAATGCTGTTTTGAAAATTAAGATCATAATTTCGTGAATTTTAGCATTTGTAGAGTATTAAAAAAAATATGTTTGCTAGTCAAATGTATTTTTAATTTCCCCAGAGTGAATATGGAGTGACATAGTAAGAGAAACTCCACAGATAGGAAGCAGAGAAAAATAAAAGAGCAAAGAAAAAAAATGTTAGAGAAAATCACAGCGAATTTTATAGAGACAGCATTATTTTATAGCATTTAATTAAAAGTTAAATAGGTTAATCCATTCATAATTTGCTTTAGGTTAGACAAAGTGAACTAGGGTTACTGCTTGTCCATGTGAATCTCTTTTTCATTGTCTGTTCTTGGATACCTACTTGTGTTCTCAAGTACAGACCTGCACGCTACATAATCTGACATAAAAATAGAGGCTGGGGGTTTTTTTTCCTATATATAAAAATTATAATTCAGTTTGTTGCAAAATCCACTCCTCCTCCTTCTTGGTCAAAATAGGAATTATAAAATAACTCAATTGAAAATATTACTTTGTTGAGCTTTAATTTCAAGAGAAGTGGTTAATAAAACTGGGTTTAACATTGATCTCTAAGCTGTGTGGACCTAAGTAAGTTGACTGTTCATTACTGTCAATACATTCTCACTCAGACTTTGTTGTATACTGAACTGTTTAAATTTGTAGGGTTCTGCTGCTCGAATGGACCATGAGACAGCCAGTGTTATGAGCTCTAGCAATAACTATTCTGTTCCTCGCAGACTGACAAGTCATCTGGGTACCAAGGTAACCGAAGATTACAAACCACAGGTCGCTAATGCTACATTTTTACTAATACAATAACCCATTGTTTCTGCCAGTAGTACTAATATTACTGAATGATCTATCTACACATAGCATTTTTATGGAGTTAAAAATTTTAGAGTTTTATTTTTTCAACTTTAAAAAGAGAAGCCCTGAAATGTTGATTATCAGTTAAGATTTGTTACTTTAAGGGGAAAAAATGGTTGCTAGAAATTATTAGAATATCTAAAAGCTTTGTGATGTTGATTGATAACCTATGGTGGAAACTAACCCTTTAAGAACAGTTCTGTGAATAGTTTTGAGTCCAAATCCAAAAAACAGATGTAATTGCTAAGAAATTAAACAGAATAAAACATAAATATGTAAGCCCTCCACAGTCATAAAAAGACTCTGCTCAAAGTGTACGTGCAGCATGAAAAGAGAGGGAAATGACAAATCTTGACACAGTATCAATTACTTCAGGCTTTATAATGTGATTTCAGTCCTGCAATGGATGCATGTGCCAAATGGAGGTGACATCAGCTAGTCTGTCTGTGAGTTTTCATTGCAAATTGTAAACCAAGCATTTGTTTGGTTTGCTGCTTTTATTCCTGTAGACTTGAAGAAGTGTTATTTTAACTCTTCAGTTGTGCATTAGCTGTAAGTAATGTGGTCCACATGCAAGTCAATCACCATAACAAAACTTGATCAGTTAATTTGAAATAATTTTAAAGGAAAACTTTAAAATGCATGGATATCAGGGTTTTTTTTAGCAGGATTTAAACTAGAAATTTTGTAATTGTTCTTATCCTTTGTTTAGGATTACTGCATTTAATACCACATAACAGGTATTTTACTGAAGACTATCTTTATGTGAAAGTGTTATTTATACAGAACATTTTTCTGAGACAGTTAATTTTAAATGTATTTTAGATTTCTCATTTTACTGCTGTGTTTATTTGATTTTATTTTTTTTCCCAATGGGAATTTAGAAGTCTTTGCCTGTAATCTTGCAGGTTAATACACTTAGCTAGAGCTACCACACTTCTAGCCATTTAACCACTAAGTGAAATCTATTAAGGTTATGAATACTGAAGTAGTCATAGTTCCTTAATTATTTCTGAATAGTGCAGTTCTTTGCGCCGTTAAATAAGGGGATTTTGCTCATATGTACCATTCAGATTTCATTTTAATGTAATGTGTATTTCTAAAATGTAACTGTATTTTTAAAATCATTTGGCCTGCAGGTGGAAATGGTGTATTCATTGTTGTCAATGCTTGGTACTCATGATAAAGATGACATGTCAAGAACATTGCTAGCCATGTCTAGCTCCCAGGACAGCTGCATAGCCATGCGTCAGTCTGGATGCCTTCCTCTCCTCATCCAGCTCTTACATGGCAACGATAAAGACTCTGTCTTGTTAGGAAACTCCCGTGGCAGTAAAGAGGCCCGTGCCAGAGCCAGTGCAGCACTGCATAACATCATTCACTCCCAGCCCGACGATAAGCGAGGCAGGCGGGAAATCCGCGTGCTCCATCTCTTGGAGCAGATCCGTGCTTACTGTGAGACGTGTTGGGAATGGCAGGAAGCCCATGAACAAGGCATGGACCAAGACAAAAACCCAAGTAGGTTCTGCAAGCTACGTATTTCTTTACAGAGAATTTCTTTCCAGAGAGGGTGGTTAGGCATTGGAATGGGCTGCCCAGGGAGGGGGTGGAGTCCCCGTCCCTGGAGGTGTTACAAAACGGTGTGGATGTGGTGCTGGGGACATGGTTTAGGGACCCTGGCAGTGTAGGGTTAATGGCTGGACTTGATGGTCTTAAAGGTCCCTTCCAGCCAAATCATTCTGTGATGTAAAAATGTTTCGGGGATATTGCTGAAAACGTGTGAATTTACAGAAAGTGCAACTTCAATCTGACTTCTTATTGAATGTTGGTTTTCTTAGTGGGGGGTGTCTGCGTGCATGTAAGCTGACTTTTGGGGTTGTTTAGGTTGAGGTAGTGTTAGGAAATAATACCTGTTACAGGAATGATACCCTATTTATACAAACTTGTTTTTTAATTTATAGATCTTGATTTGCTTTCCAGAAAATAATTCTAGGGGGTTTAAGCTGTAAAATAATATTGAAGATGTACTCTGATTTATATTTCAATGGCTAGTAAAACATATCTATATAAATAACTCCAGATTGCTTTTCATGCACATTGTTCAGTAAACAGCCCATTCTATTTAGGAAATGGACAGAAAGCACAAATAATCTCAATCTTCAGTACAATGCAAACTGTTATTTATAATGTTCCATGTATGAAATATTTCAATATTCAAAATCTTAAAGAAGTGACAATGTAAGTGAAGAGGAGTGTTTTCAGGGAACAGCTAGAAAAAAAAATAGATTTAGCCTTCTGGACTGCTTAGCTGCTTTACTGAATTGGAGGTGTTTTGTTAATACAGGCTGTAGGTGTCTGTGACAGGCATACTACTGAAATCTGTAGGCTGCATCATGTTGGAGCATTGCAAAACAACTATTTCAAAGGAGTGGGGTCTGAACAAGATGTATCCGTACCATTTGTGAATTAACTAGAATCTAGCTCACAAAAACAGGAATTTAAAAATTTCTCAGTTACAAAACAAAGGGTTTAGTTAACTATTCAGAAGTACATAACACCCCAAAAAACCAGCTTCATTTTAGTTGGCTTCTTATTTCGTGCCACGAAAATATTTAACCTTTTTAATTTGTTTCACTAAGATTATCAATTTATAAAAGTAGTAAGATTTTTTTTGTACCAAGTCATATTTCTTATTAATGCATACATTCAGAATTCTCTCTAATTTATTTTTTTCAGCATCAAATGTATTTCTAGTACACACATTTGTTAGTTACATTCTTAGCTAATTCTTGGTTCATGGAAGATACAAACCTTAAACAAAACTGCAATTGATTTATTTTAAGATTAAAATCACCTAGGAAAACTTAGGATCTAATCATGTAATAAATACTAATTGCTACATATTTCTGGATCAGTGCCTGCTCCAGTGGATCATCAAATCTGTCCTGCAGTGTGTGTTTTGATGAAACTTTCATTTGATGAAGAACACAGGCATGCAATGAATGAGCTTGGTAAGATCACTTGTATTTCTCTGACTTTCTTTGAGAAGCTTAATGGAAAAGCTGACACTCTTTGTCCACCTCTCTGACTTTATTACTAGTTTAGACATATCATCAGTTCACTTCTATTAGTTGTTACCCTCTGAGTGATGAATGTAGTTTAAATGAACCAGACCATTTCCCAGTAGATAAATTATTAGGCCATTGCTCTTTTTTTTGTGGCATGAATTGTGAATTTTGAAGAGTATGACTGTTAGGAAATATTTGCAGTTTTGGGAGTATTGGACTTACAGTGTAGACTAGTTTCCAGGGTGGAAGAATGTTCATTCGTGTGTTGTTTGTTGTTAGTTGGTTATTTTTTCCTGGATTATTTCCAGTTTTAACAGCCTGTGGTTTTTAGCCCATGCTCTGTAATGTATATACTAGCATTTGGCTACTTTTCTTTAGCAATTAAAGTATTGTATGTATTTTTCTAAAAAAAAGAAACAGAAAAGCAACAACAAAACCCACACCAAAACAAAACCAAACAGTGATTCACTAATTATAATTTCATTGGTAGTTTTTAGATTTACTAAATAGCCTTTTATGTAACTGGTGCAAGTTCATCAGCTAAACATTATTTTGGCATGGTAGAATTAAAAGATAAGTGTGCATTTTACTTCATCATAATTCTTCCTGTTCCCATTTTCCTGCAGAATCAGTTTGTCATGGTATCATACCTTCCAGCTGCTATTAAGCACAGGATTCAAGATCCAGAGTCCCTTTTTCCAATGTTCGAAATTTTTTCTTTACATATAAATGCAATTTGCTCCCTGGTGTATATGTACTGTACTTGTGATTTTAGAGTACAGATGTTATTTATTATTTGCTTGTTTTTAAAGGGGGTTTGCAGGCCATTGCTGAACTGTTGCAAGTGGACTGTGAAATGTATGGACTTACAAATGATCACTATAGTGTAACCTTAAGGAGGTATGCTGGAATGGCTCTGACAAACTTGACTTTTGGTGATGTGGCAAACAAGGTAAGAGTAGAATTTTAAACATCAAATAATTTCTCTTCATAGCTATGTCTGAATTTAGTTCCCAAACCAGGTGATTAAAATCTCCAAGAATAGGATACTGAGTTTGAGCTTAACAGAAGTTCAATATACATCATTCTGTTCCCAACAAAGCACAACAAATTAAATGGTTTTTTTTTTCATTAAATTGTTCTAGTTTCCTTTTCATGCAAGTGTAGTATCATCTGTCATTAAGTTAAAACACTTTTAGTTTGTCTTTGAAAGTAAGTATTTTATCTACTAGTTTATTTTTTTATGAGGATTTCATTGGTGTATCTAATTCATAATGATTATGGATAGCAACAAATTTTTTGAGGATTTTCAACTAAAACTGCTAATTGAGTTAATAATAAATAAGAGAAAACATGTTCCCTAATTTCTGGCAGTTATTATTTTTCATGCTGTGTTTATATGAAAGGAAAAAAAAATTATTGTGAGACCTGGTAGACAGTAGATAACAACACATTAACAGCTCACAGGTGATTTTTGCCTGTGGCATAATAAAGAAGGTTTCTGAGTTAGTAAATGTCCACATCAGGTCATAGATCTCTTGTAAAAACCCACAAAATTTAGCTCAATTTTACGTTATGTATTGTCCAAAATAGAAACTGATAGTTACACTTAGCCTTTTAGTAGATGAAAACCAGATACTTGCTGAAGGCAACATTATTTATTAAACTTTAATTTTACTTCAGATATGATTAGCTTGAAGTATCAGAACATTATGCAGAAGCAACATATCATCTAATACTGTTCACTTTCTTTTTTCTCTGGTTCCTAACAGGCTACGTTATGTTCTATGAAAGGTTGCATGAGAGCTCTTGTAGCCCAGCTGAAATCTGAAAGTGAAGACTTACAGCAGGTAATGTCCTTTTGAGATGCAGTATTTCTTCAGCTTGGACATTCCCATGAATTTCACTGCATTGTATTAAAATACTGTATTTCTTTTCCCCTTTTGTAATATTTAACTTGCTTACTCTCATATACTTCTATACTTGATTTCTGTCATATTTGTGAAGTTTGTAATGTGCTGTCCACAATCAGCCTTCCATTTTGATTTTAATTAGGCTCTCTATTTCAAAGAAATAGGCTTCATTTATCCCAAACTGCTTTTCTTTTTTTGTTTGGGTTTTTTGTTTTTGTTTTTTTTTTTTCATTGTTTTATTTTTGTGTCCTGGTTTGAGTGAAAACCGAACAGTGATTTTACTTTTCATCTCAGGTTTTCTAACTGGCTGCACTTTCTGAAGTTAGCAGCATGTTTTGCAGACAGTGTCTGCTTCTAGCAGTGATAACACCTTATGTTTAGACCAAGGCCACTGCTAGAACTTGTGTATTGCACTGAGGGGTGCAGAAAAGTGAAAGACCACACCTGTGGGGAGGAGTGGACAGGACAGGCAGGTGACCCCAAACTGGCCAATGAGGGATTCCATCCCACATAGGTCATATCCACTATAGAAAGCTTGGGGGTCCAGAGGGTCTGTCTCTCTCTTCCTCTCACTCTCTCTTGCTCTGGCTCTCTTGCTTGCTCTTTTGCTCTCTCGCTTCAATCCTGATCCTGAAACCCCGTGCCAGAATCCAGCTCCTCCACAGCATCAGTGAAGGTGACATAATTACCATCAGGGGGGTTGGATTCGGCACTGGTTTTGTACATATTTGTATATACTTCATTAATATTTTCATTTTCATTAAATTGTTCTAGTTTCCTTTTCAAATCACTAAGTTTCTCTCCCTTATTCCTTTTCTCTCCCCTTTGTGGAGGGAGGGGGGTTAAAAGAGAGCATCTGTTATCAGTCTGGGCTGCCCTGACCCTAAACCGTGACACTTTGTCTCCTCTGTGTAAAGTTTGATCAAAAGTTTGTACCTTTACTCATTCCACAAATTATGAAGTACAACTTTCTTCTTGTAAAAAGGACCTGTGGGTCATATTCTGTTTTTTATTTGTTTTTGTGTGGTTTTTGTTTTGGTTTAGGTTTGGTTTGGTTTGGTTTAGTTTTTACTAACCAAAGTTCATAGAACACATGGATGATAAAACTCACTTTTATGATGCTGATCAGTTAGTGGAAGTCGAGTTTTAAAGATTTGTTTGAGTTACCTTAGATTCTCTAATTTAATTGATGAGTGATGGTGATAATGGACTGAGATTACCTGGACTGATTGATACATTATTGTGGCTCCTCCTGTTGATGCAGAAAGTAAGTAACAGGACAATAATAGTACAGGAAAGTGTATTTAAAAAGAGAATCTGTATTTGACTTCATAACTCATACAGCTGTTCTGGGCACCATCACCTTCCAAATGAGCTTTTTAAATATGAGATTAAATAACAATTTAAAGAAAAAATTACTTTATCTCTTAAAACACTGTTCATAGAAATTTTTCTTCACTACTAGCTAGTTATGATTGAGAAATAATTAGAATGAGAATAGACGTAATTGAGCAAACTCCCTCATTTGGAATTGGGGCAGATATTAAGTATATCTAGCATTCCTGAAAAGGAAGTGATGGACACATGGGCCCTCTGATCTGTGATGTGTTTCTACCCGTGGTCATATAGACCCCCTACACACATATGCACATGTGTGAGTGAACAGGAATTCACTCACATAGGAAAAGTGAGAAGTGGAATTTAATAGGAATACGGGACAGATGTGTGCACTTTTCTGAATCACCTAGACAGATCCTTTTACCTCACCTTGGAACCTTTGAGTTTTCTCATCCATAATAAGTTATCTACAGTCCCAGAATGCTCTTCCCCTGGATCCCATACCGTGTCCCACAACCCTAAGCCAGGACTTCTGGACTGACCTGCCCCAGTCCAAAATGTGCAGAGACCTGCTTCCCTTGACTTCTTATGATGGATGTCACATGATGGGCCATAGGGTTTTGTGTCTTTTGGGAGAGCCTTGGGAAAAGCCAAGACAGGACTCCCCCTCTCTTAACCATTAGTTTGGGTACCCACTTGCTTTTGTGTCCCTTCGTTTCTCTGGGAGTGTTGAGATGGGCCTCTGACAGGGTGACAATCCTGTTGTTGGTCTGGCAGCAGACAGGACAGGGCTATTCTGTCTGTCATTGGTCTGCCATTGCCTCACTGTGCTCCCTTGTGGCTGTGGGCAAAGGAGCATCCATCACATAATCTGACAATCTTAATGTACTTCTGTGACAATGTGAACATCCATAGGTAAAAGTCTTCTATATGATATATTTATTGAGGGATATACATGCTTACTGCAGCCTGTAAATGGATGGAGTTTAATATGTAATGACTGCCCTCTCTAGTAACCTCAGTCTGGTTGCTGCCAAGGACAAGGACATAGGCTGAATGCCTGCTTAGCTTCTGTAGGTAACTGTTCAGACTGTAAAAGACACAGTGTACTTTTAAAAGACTTCAGAAAGCTGTATAAACATTAATCAAAGTAATCATACCATCTGAGAGACAGGCAAATGTTACTGTTCTATTTCACAAACAATAGCTGAAAAGAAGATGGTACAAACTGAGAGATTATATAAATTTAGTGCAGACATCAGAATGCAGCTCAAATCTGCATTTCTTGGACCATTTTTTTAACCAGGGTGGATAGTAAGGAGACTGATCTCATATCTTCATTTTAGGTTTACACAAAAGTCAGTACCTTTGATGGAACTTCATACTGAAAAGTTAGAACAGGCAACACAACAAAAAGCAGATTTTAGCAAGTTTTAGTTTGGGGACTAAACATGACCACTGGTAATTAATCTGCAACCTTTCAGCAATACAAGAGGAAAGTCTGATAACATGCTAAAGAAGTAGCTGTATTGTGATAACATCACTTTTCTTCATGGTTTTCAGGTCATTGCAAGTGTGTTGAGGAACTTGTCCTGGCGAGCAGATGTAAACAGTAAAAAGACTCTAAGAGAAGTTGGAAGTGTGAAAGCATTGATGGAATGTGCTTTAGAAGTTAAGAAGGTATCCTGTATAAATGATTGAGATTAATTCTGAACAGATTGCATTTAATTTATACAAGACACAAATATTGTTGTCTTTTTTGATAAAAGCAATTGTTTGAATATATGAGGTGGTTTAGGTAACTTCCTTTGAAGGAGAAAGTTGCTTTGAGTTAGAGCAGTAGACCACAATGTTGCAATGACATCTCAAAACTACTAGTGTTTCTGTGATTTTATTCATGTGTTGACAGCTTCTGCTCCTCCTTTTCATGAGCGATGCTGTGGAAACAGCCTTTTTTATAACTTTGCAATTTAATAAAACCTCTTTAGAATTAGTAGATAGCTACCAGTTCCCTAATTTTCTAGATACTTTTTTTTTTTTTTTTTTTTTTTTGGTATCCAGACAGGACTGTATTCCATCCCAGAGTCTCCTGTCAGATAGTTTTCAAGCCATTTATGCAAATACGGTATCTGAGTCATGTGGCACATGTTTCTGAACACTCTGAGGCAAGCAATAGCAAATCCATAGCTGAAGGAAGTACAGAAGTGAATTATTTACATATGCTCTGCATATGTAAATAATAATAATCCAGTGTATCAGTCCAGAAAGCAGGAGCTGTAACATACTTAACTCTTTGAAGCTAACACTGAGATCTTGGGATTAATAGTTATTCTCTAATTCTGTCATTTTTTTGTTGGTTTGGTTTGTTTTTTTTCCTAGGAATCCACCTTAAAAAGTGTTCTTAGTGCCTTATGGAATTTATCAGCACACTGTACTGAGAACAAAGCTGATATATGTGCTGTTGATGGTGCTCTTGCATTTCTAGTCGGCACACTGACATACCGGAGCCAAACAAACACTTTAGCCATCATAGAAAGTGGAGGAGGAATACTAAGAAATGTTTCTAGTTTAATTGCTACTAATGAGGACCATAGGTGAGTATACTTTTTCTGAAAATCTTTAATAAACAGTTTCTATGACTGAGTCTTAATATGAATGCATGTACTAAGAATAATAATTAAATGCAATTAATTTTTAATGCATTTGGTAAAGCAGGTATTTCACTTGCACAACAGCAGTATGCAAACAGATAAATACCTGCAGCTTGTAATGATGACCTGTACTAAAAGCTAACTATTTGTATTTGTAATGGGGTTTAATTAGCACTTTTATGAAAAGCTAGAGGAAATAAGAGATTAAATTTGCTCTGGAGAATTCATTATTACGTTTTCTCAGGGCAAAACTTGCCTCTAGCATAATAGAATTTTGTTTTGCCTTTTCTCTTAGCCTTTTGGAATCCCACTTACTGATATTTGTTTTCAATTACTCAACACCAGGCAAATCTTGCGAGAGAACAGCTGCTTACAAACCCTGTTACAACACCTGAAGTCACACAGTTTGACAATAGTCAGTAATGCATGCGGGACCTTGTGGAATCTTTCTGCACGCAATGCCAAGGATCAGGAGGCGCTGTGGGACATGGGAGCAGTCAGCATGCTGAAGAATCTCATTCACTCAAAACACAAAATGATAGCCATGGGTAGTGCTGCAGCTCTGAGAAACCTCATGGCTAACAGGCCAGCAAAATACAAGGATGCTAACATTATGTCTCCAGGATCAAGCTTACCATCTCTTCATGTCAGAAAACAGAAGGCACTGGAAGCAGAATTAGATGCTCAGCACTTATCAGAGACTTTCGACAACATTGATAATTTAAGCCCGAAAGCATCTCACCGTAATAAGCAGAGACATAAGCAAAACACATATAGTGAGTATGTCTTGGACCCCAGTCGTCATGATGATGATATATGCAGATCAGAGAGTTATAATGCTGGTAATATGACTGTACTTTCACCATATTTAAATACTACAGTATTACCTGGCTCCTCCTCTTCCAGTAGAGGTAACATAGAAAATTCTCGATCTGAGAAAGACAGAAGTCTCGACAGGGATCGAGCAGTGGGTTTAAATACCTACCATCCAGCTGCAGAGACTTCTGGGAGCTCCTCTAAGAGAATAGGTATGCAGATTTCTGCTGCGGCTCAGATTGCCAAAGTTATGGAAGAAGTCACAAGCATGCATATGCCACAAGATGACAGAAGTTCTGGTTCCACCTCTGAAATGCACTGTTTGCCAGAAGACAGAAATGCCCCAAGGAGAGCAGCTACTGCCCATACTCACTCAAATACCTACTTTCCTAAATCTGAGAACTCAAACAGGACATGTCCTGTGCCTTATACGAAAATGGAGTACAAGAGAGCTTCAAATGATAGTTTAAATAGCGTCAGCAGCAGTGATGGCTATGGTAAGAGAGGCCAAATGAAACCTTCCATTGAGTCTTACTCTGAAGACGATGAAAGTAAGTTTTGTAGTTATGGTCAATATCCAGCTGACTTGGCACATAAGATTCATAGTGCAAATCATATGGATGACAACGATGGAGAGCTAGACACTCCTATTAATTACAGTCTTAAATACTCGGATGAACAGTTAAATTCTGGAAGGCAGAGTCCCTCTCAGAATGAAAGATGGGCAAGGCCTAAGCATATAATGGATGATGAAATGAAACAAAATGAACAAAGGCAGTCAAGGAGCCAAAATACAACCTACCCCATGTACACTGAAAGTGGAGATGATAAACACATGAAGTATCAGTCACCTTTTGGACAGCAAGAGTGTGTTTCTTCCTTTAGATCAAGAGGATCCAATGGTTCAGAACAGAACAGAGTAGGATCAACACTTGGAATAAATCAGAAAGTAAACCAGTCCTTATGCCACGTTGATGATTATGATGATGATAAGCCAACCAACTATAGTGAACGTTACTCTGAGGAGGAACAACATGAAGAGGAAGACAGACCAACTAACTATAGCATAAAGTACAACGAAGAAGAACATCATGTCGATCAGCCTATTGATTATAGTTTAAAATACTCAACAGAAGTACCTACTTCTTCTCAGAAGCCATCATTTACTTTTCCAAAGTCTTCTTCAGTGCAAAACACTAAAACGGACCATATTTCCTCAAGCAGTGGGAGCACATCAGCCCCCTCAGCTAGTTCAAAGAGACAGAATCAGCTTCACCCAACCTCTGCACAGAGTAGAGGTAGTCATGTGCAAAAGACTGCCTCATGTAAAACTCCCTCTATTAATCAGGAAACTATACAAACTTACTGTGTGGAAGATACCCCAATATGTTTTTCAAGATGCAGCTCTTTGTCATCTTTGTCATCAGCTGAAGATGAAATGGGACGTGACCAATCCACACGTGTGACAGATGCTGGTAACACACTACAGATAGCAGAACTAAAGGAAAACAATGGGGCTCTATCTACAGAAGGTGCAGTAAGTGAAATCACATCAACATCACAACACATTAGAACAAAATCCAGTAGGCTTCAGACTTCTAGTTTGTCTCCTTCTGACTCGTCTAGACATAAAGCTGTTGAATTTTCTTCAGGTGCCAAATCTCCCTCAAAGAGTGGTGCACAGACTCCTAAAAGCCCACCAGAACATTATGTGCAGGAAACACCACTCATGTTCAGCAGATGCACTTCTGTGAGTTCTCTGGACAGCTTTGAAAGCCGTTCAATTGCTAGTTCAGTTCAAAGTGAGCCTTGCAGCGGAATGGTAAGTGGTATTATAAGTCCCAGTGACCTTCCAGACAGCCCTGGACAAACAATGCCTCCAAGCAGAAGTAAAACGCCACCCCCGGCTCAAGTAGTTCAAGTAAAAAGAGATGTAGCTAAAGGTAAAGCAGCTAGTGCAGAAAAGAGAGAGCCTGGTCCTAGACAGGCAGCTGTAAATGCAGCTGTTCAGAGAGTTCAGGTGCTGCCAGATGCTGATACACTATTACATTTTGCCACAGAAAGCACACCAGATGGGTTTTCTTGCTCTTCTAGTCTGAGTGCTCTGAGTCTTGATGAGCCATTTATACAGAAGGATGTAGAGCTAAGAATAATGCCTCCGGTTCATGAAAATGAACATGGAAACGAAGCAGAACCTGAACAGTCAGATGATACAAAGGATAACCAAGAGAAGAAAGCGGAGAAACCTACCGAAGCAGAAAATGATATTCTGGATGATTCTGATGATGATGATGATATTGAAATACTGGAAGCATGTATTATTTCTGCAATGCCAACAAAGTCTTCACGCAAAGCCAAAAAGCCTTCTCAAGCATCTGCTCCAAAAATACCTCCTCCTGTAGCCAGAAAGCCTAGCCAGTTGCCAGTTTACAAACTCTTGCCTTCACAAAGCAGACTTCAAGCCCAAAAGCATGTGACTTTTACTCCAGGAGATGATATGCCACGGGTATATTGTGTTGAGGGTACACCAATAAATTTTTCAACAGCTACATCTCTGAGTGATCTCACAATAGAATCACCCCCAAGTGAGTTGACCAATATCGACAGTGCAGTTACAGCAGCGGAGTCAGGGGAATTTGAAAAGCGAGACACCATTCCCACAGAAGGTAGAAGTACTGATGACTCTCAGAGAGTAAAAAGCTCTACTGTGACTCCCCCAGGCCTGGATGATGACAAAAAAGAAGAGGGTGATATTCTGGCTGAGTGCATTAATTCCGCTATGCCAAAAGGAAAAAGTCACAAACCTTTCAGAGTGAAGAAGATAATGGATCAAATTCAACAAGCATCTTCATCTCTAAGTAATAAGAACCAATCAGAAGGTGAGAAAAAGAAGCCAACATCACCAGTAAAGCCTGTTCCTCAAAATAATGAATACAGAGCACGTATAAGAAGAACCACAGAGCCTAAAAGTATCAGTAATGAGAGAAGCTATCCAGAGAACAGAGACACAAAGAAACAAAATCTTAAAAATAATTCAAGAGATTTTAATGAGAAATTGCCAAATAATGAAGAACGTGTAAGAGGAAGCTTTGCATTTGATTCCCCTCATCATTATACACCTATTGAGGGAACTCCTTATTGTTTTTCACGGAATGACTCCCTAAGTTCTTTAGATTTTGATGATGATGATGTTGACCTTTCAAGGGAGAAAGCCGAATTAAGAAAAGGAAAAGAAGCAAAGGAAACAGAAACAAAAGATTGCACTAATCCAGAACAGTCTTCAAATCAGCAACCAAGTAACAGGACACAAGTTTGTCAAAAACACCCAACAGGCAGAAGCGAGCCTAAAACTTTCTCTCAGCCAACTAAAGATATTACAGACAGAGGAGCAGCCACAGATGAGAAAATGCAGAATTTTGCTATAGAAAACACACCTGTTTGTTTTTCGTGCAATTCATCTCTTAGTTCCCTCAGTGATATTGATCAAGAAAACAATAACAACAAAGAAGGGGAGCCTGCAAAATGTACTGATGCTTCTGATTCACCGTTGGAGTCAAACAGACCGCAGACTTCTGGTTATGCACCTAAATCATTTCACGTTGAAGATACTCCTGTATGCTTCTCCAGAAACAGCTCTCTGAGTTCTCTCAGTATTGACTCCGAAGATGACCTTTTGCAGGAATGCATTAGTTCTGCTATGCCTAAAAAGAAAAAACCCTCAAGAATAAAGAATGAAAGTGAAAAAAATAATTCCAGAAGTACAGGTGGTATATTGGCTGAAGATTTAACACTGGATTTGAGAGAGATACCGAGGACAGATTCAGAACATGGTTTCTCACCTGATTCAGAGAACTTTGATTGGAAAGCTATACAAGAAGGTGCAAATTCTATAGTTAGTAGCTTGCATCAGGCAGCGGCTGCTGCATCGTTGTCTAGACAAGCTTCATCAGACTCTGATTCTATCCTTTCATTAAAATCTGGAATTTCTCTAGGGTCTCCATTTCATCTTACCCCAGACCAAGAGGAAAAGCCTTTCACTAGTAATAAAGGTCCAAGAATTCTTAAGCCAGGAGAGAAGAGTACACTGGAGTCTAAAAAAGTAGAATCTGAAAGTAGGGGAATCAAAGGAGGGAAGAAGGTCTATAAAAGCATCATTACAGGAAAAGCTCGCTCCAACTCAGAAGTTTCAAGCCAGTTGAAGCAACCACAACAGACAAGTGTGCCTTCAATTTCACGTGGTAGGACAATGATCCATATTCCAGGAGTTCGAAATAGTTCTTCAAGTACTAGTCCTGTTTCCAAAAAAGGTCCCCCACTCAAAAATACAAACTCCAAAAGTCCCAGTGAAGGCCAAAGTTTGACTAGTTCTCCAAGAGGAGTAAAGTCATCAGTGAAACCTGAGCCAGCCCCTGTAACTAGGCAGCCATCAGCATTGAACCAGAGTGGGTCAAGTAAAGGACCTTCCAGATCAGGATCTAGAGACTCCACTCCTTCTAGACCTCAACAGCAGCCATTAACTAGGCCTCTGCAGTCTCCTGGCCGAAACTCAATCTCCCCCGGAAGAAGTGGTATAAGTCCTCCCAACAAACTGTCTCAGTTGCCAAGGACATCATCTCCTAGCACAGCTTCAACTAAATCTTCAAGTTCAGGTAGAATGTCATATACATCACCAGGCAGGCAGATGAGCCAGCAAAATCTTACCAAGCAAACAGCCTTAACGAAAAGCACCAGTAACATTCCACGAAGTGAATCTGCTTCAAAAGGGTTAAACCAAGCTCTCAGTAGTGGCGGATCAAACAAAAAGACTGAGCTATCCAGAATGTCATCCACAAAATCTAGTGGAAGTGAATCTGACAGATCCGAGAGACCTGTTCTCGTTCGCCAGTCAACGTTTATTAAAGAAGCTCCGAGCCCAACTCTAAGGCGGAAATTAGAAGAGTCAGCTTCATTTGAATCTCTGTCTCCTTCCAGGCCAGATTCTCCCACAAGGTCCCAGCTACAGACCCCAGTCTTAAGTCCATCTCTTCCTGATATGTCTTCACCCACTCATTCAGCTGTCCAGAGTAGTGGTTGGCGAAAGTTACCCCCCAACCTGAGCCCTTCTGTAGAATATGATGGGAGGCCAGCAAAACGCCATGATATCACCCGTTCTCACTCCGAGAGCCCATCTAGATTGCTGATCAATAGATCAGGAACATGGAAGCGTGAGCATAGTAAGCATTCCTCATCACTTCCTCGCGTAAGTACTTGGCGAAGAACTGGAAGTTCCTCCTCAATTCTGTCAGCTTCTTCAGAGTCCAGTGAAAAGGCAAAAAGTGAAGATGAAAAGCAACATGGAAGTTCTCTTTCTGGACACAAGCAAAGTAAAGAAAGCCAAGCACCAACCAAAGGTACTTGGAGAAAAATAAAAGAAAATGAAATTCCTCAGATAATGAATGATCCTCAGCATTCTTCCTCTGGTGCCACAAATGGCTCCGATTCCAAAACACTGATCTATCAGATGGCACCAGCTGTCTCTAAGACCGAGGATGTGTGGGTGAGGATAGAGGACTGCCCAATTAACAATCCTCGATCCGGAAGGTCCCCAACTGGAAACACTCCGCCTGTTATTGACAGCATTTCAGAGAAAGGGGGTGTGAATAGTAAAGATGCTAAAGAGATTCAAGAAAAGCAAACAGCGGGGAATGGAGCTGTTCCCGTTCGTACCATTGGTTTAGAAAACCGTCTGAACTCTTTCTTTCAGATAGACAGTCCAGACAAAAAAGGCACTGAAACAAAGTCTCTGCCGAATAATCCTGTTTCTGCACCAGAAAATAATGAAAGTACTGTAAGCGAGCGTACACCATTCAGTTCCAGTAGCTCAAGCAAGCATAGCTCACCCATTGGAGCGGTTGCAGCAAGAGTGACTCCATTCAACTACAATCCAAGCCGCAGGAAGAGTAGCGTGGACAATAGTTCCGCTCGGCCGTCGCAGATCCCGACACCAGTAAATAACAGTACGAAGAAACGTGACTCCAAGTCTGAAAATCCAGACTCCGGGGGAACGCAGAGTCCTAAACGTCACTCTGGCTCCTACCTGGTAACTTCTGTTTAAGTGCAACAAAGAATAAATAAGACTGATGTATTATATACAGCAGCTATTTAGAAATTTTGTTTCAAATGAAACTTCAAATGGGGATTGATTTTTTTTGTTGTTCTTACTTGTTGTAAATAGGTTTGATTCTTGTTAGAGGGTCCTTGTTCTGGAAGCCATATTTGATAAGTATACTTTGTCTTCACTGATAATATTTTGGAGGAATAGCTGATTGACAGTTTGGAATAAAATTGCTAACGCAAGTATATTTGTACAGTATGTTTAACATATATTTAATTAGCATCCCATCCCATAATCCTTTAAGTATTGCTTGTCGTTGAAATCATGGAACATTGCAGATAGAGATGATACAGTCATATTGCTTTATCAGTCATTTCTAGATTACAGACTGACTAAACAACAACAGGAAACAATTGGTATTGTTTATGCAAAAAAAAAATAAATTACTCAGTTTTAGTATTTGTGAGTCCATCTAACCCAATACTTAATCATGTGGCTGTGAAATTCACAGTAATATGGTTTCTGCTGAACAAGCTTTCCCAGCCTGCTTTTCTGCATGAATGGAACTGATGGTTCATTTTCTGACTTAATGGTTAACATTTCTGTGGTCACATAATGTGCATAGGTAGTTATGGTGTAACAATTTACAATTTCTTTGTGCTCTGCAAAAGAAAACAAAACAAAACAAAAAAAAAAAAGAAAAAAGTAAAACTGTGTAACTGTAAAACCTTGAGCAAAATTATTTTACCTGAATTAGACTATCTTAAAGTAGGTAGAATTTTTTTGCTATGCTGTAACTTGTTGTATATTCTCGTATTTGAGGTGAGATGGCTGCTCTTTTATTAATGAGATATGGGGGATTGTCTCAACAGAGACTAAAATGAACATTTCAGAATAAATTATTACTATATGTAAATTGTGTGTGTTACTTCTGCATTACATAAAAATACAGTATTTTATTTTGAGATGTCACCATATAATGTGTTGTATGATGCACTTACGCTTAAGGCCTGATCCAGCAGAATCTTGAACCTCTTAATATTCATTCTGTCTTATCACTGATGAATAGCTGTGGTAGGATGCTTTTAATAGTTGCAGGATCAGGCCCTAGGTCTTCTGTAATATATTTGTAATTGAGAGAGTTCCACACATCTCAGGTGCATAACAAGGCTAAAGGCAGGGGATTTCCAGTAGCCGTGCAGTATAATTGTTCTCATGACTGCAAGCCTGAAACAATATTGTATCTATAAAAATATCATTTGTAAAACAGAAGCTTTTTTTTAATTGGGGTTATAATGTAGAATGTGAAATAGTGACTATAAATTTAAATTTTAATTCTCTTTGACATCTTCATGCTTTTTTTTTTTTTAT
>JAOEGS010008802.1:0-15134 GCA_025447755.1 Corythornis vintsioides | reverse complement strand
TCTAGGTGCCCCTGCTCAGGCAGGGGGGTTGGACTAGATGATCTTCTAGGTCCCTTCCAACCCCTGACACTCTGTGACTCTGTGATTGACTAAAATAGCTGTTTGAATTGCTTGCCAAAGTCTTTTGTCGCTGTGCTAGCTGTGTTGTTCTGGGCCGTTTGTCTAACAGCCCCAGCCCCTCCTCCAGCGCCGCACGGGGGGAGCCGCGACTCCCGGGCGCTTCCCTCGCTGACACCTCTACCGGCCGCAGCACTCGCAGCGCGGAGACAGCGCAGCTCTGGGGCTGGCCGCGGGGACACCGCTCCGAGAAGGGCTCATGGGGCCGTACACCCACACACCGCTCGCCTCTCACCGTCTTACAGCCACACACCGCCTCACCCCGCTACACGAGCTCCCGCGCACAGGCGCAGCCGCGCAGTCCGTATGTTCAGAGACATTCCCGTACCACAGGGGGGCGCCCGCCCCGCCCCTGCTCCCCTGGGCCCGCCCCGCCGCCAGTCCGCCGCCAGTCCGCGGTTGGCGCTCAGCATGGCCGCGGTCTCGCTGCTGTTCCGCGGGGCTGCTCGCAGCCCGCCCGCCCTGGCGCTGGCCGTCGCGGCCGGCCGAAGGGCTCTGGGCTCGGCGCCGCCGCGGGGGTCGGCAGGCCGGAGGGGCGGGCGGGCAGCGCTGGCGGCGGCGGGGGCGCTGGGCGGGCTGGGGCTGGGGCTGTGGCGGTGGCAGCAGACCGCGGCGGCGGCGTCCAAGGAGGAGGAGGAGGAGGAGGAGGAGCTGCGGCGGCGGTTCATGGCGCCGCCCGTGAGCGGGCTGCGGGAGCTGCGGCGGCGGCGGCGGGAGCTGCGGAGCCGCGTGGAGCTGCTGATCATGGAGACGCAGGGGGAGGTGTGCCGAGCCCTGGCCGCGCTGGACCCCGGCGCCTCCTTCGCCGTCGACACTTGGGAGAGGAAAGAAGGTACGGGGGAAGGGCTTCGGGGGGATCCCGGGTTGGAACCCGGCGCGGGGTGACGCTGCCGTTGTCAGGTGGAGGCGGCATCAGCTGCGTGCTGCAGGACGGCGAGGTGTTCGAGAAGGCGGGTGTCAACGTGTCCGTCGTGTCCGGGCTGCTGTCCGAGGAGGCAGCGCGGCAGATGCGAAGCAGGGGGAAGACGCTGAAGGCCAAGGACGGTAAGCTGTCCGGCGGGAAGGTGGGTGCGGGACCGGGATGTGTGCGTTTCAGCGTTCCCGGGTCAGTACCGCACAGGCGGAGTCTGGCCTTGGAGCAGAAGGTGAGCAGCGAGGCTCAGCGGTGTCATTTGCATCGTGGTGGTTTCTGAGCGGTAAGCTTGGCAGGTGGCCGTTCATACCCCTAGGTAGCGGAGAGCTTCTCCCTCTTGTCTTGCCGCTTTAAGTAACGAGTGCACTGTAGGCACAGAGTGTTTCTCAATCGTCGCGCTGTGGCTCTTCGGTGAAACAGCACAGGAGTTACATAACACAGGTGGAGGGAGAAAACCTACAAGACCTGAAAACTAAAGAGGATTAAACCCTTGTTTGTGTGACAAAGTGTAATTGTGAGGACTGGGGGTGGTGGGAAGCTTTAGCAATGCCTTATGTTTTGTCTTCTAATGGATGCTTGAATACATTTTTGCATTTTAGGAAAAATACTCCCCAAAAAACATTTACTTGGGTCCACAGAAGTGTGTGGCTAAGCCCAGCATGACAATTTTTTATGTAGTAGAACAGTAGATTGGAACCTGAGGAAAAATAGTGATGTTCCTCAAATGATAGTAAATGAAGTTATTTGGAAAACTGATTTTTTTTTTTTCCCATGCACCTTTTTTATCTAGGGAAACTGCCTTTTTGTGCCATGGGTGTGAGCTCTGTTGTCCATCCAAAGAACCCTCATGTTCCAACCATGCACTTCAACTACAGATACTTTGAAATTGAAGAAGCAGATGGTAAGAATCTGAATCTATGTATGAAATGTATGGCACTGTATGAACACGTGGCTGGAGTAAAAGGTTACTAACCTGTCCAGGTTTGTTCCCAGCTTTACCAACAGTGTGTTTTGTAGCACAAGATCTCTTCATCTCTGGGCCTTCACTGGCAAAATCATTGGGATAGTGCATCTGGTAAAGATGTAAAGTTGACTTGTTGCAGCGTGCAGCAGGGGGTTCAGGTTCAAGTTAAAACGCAGGAGGTTGTACATGTAAAACACATCCAAAGAGGCCATTAAAGAATTCGGTACAAGGAAGGTCTGTGAAGGACTGATAAGCCCTCTGGTCAGGGTGTATGTACCTTTGTCTCAGAAGCCAGGCAGGGTTGCACTGTCAGGAATGTGGCTCTTTATGTGCACTGGGCCTTCTTTCCCTGAGCTTCTGCAACTTACCCCTGGCAGAAGTGGAACTCCAGGCTGGGTGTCAAATGCCAAGAGGTGTCCTGTACCTTGTGACAGCCTGTGTACTGTCAGAAGCTCAGTTTTCTTGCAGTTATTTTGCCAGAGCATCATGGATCATTTCTAGTTAATTCCTTCCCTGGATTTAATGATGAGGTTCCCTTTCTCTGGCATGCAGTGAAATGTTTCTGGATTCTTGAACAGGAGTTGCCAGCCCATCTTGTGAAACTGATACCCTGTAGTCAGGGGTAGTGCTCCAAAATACTGAACAAATGGCTTTCACTGCTTCACACTTTTTTCTTCATGTTTTCCTGAAGTCACTAGTTATCCCACTACCTTGAACTCAAGGTTTTCCATGATTTAGGTTTAGGGACAGCACTGAATAATGCTTTGGGTTTGTATTGTAAAAGTAATTTTTGGTAAACCACTAGCAGAAGATTCAGATGTTGAAAAGAAAGATGCTTCTGCTTGCCTCTTTCCTGTAGGAACTAAACAGTGGTGGTTTGGTGGTGGGACTGACCTCACTCCAACTTACCTGAATGAAGAGGATGCTGTTCATTTTCACAGGACTCTGAAAGAAGCCTGTGACAAGCATGATCTGAAGCTGTATCCCAAGTACAAGAAATGGTATGTAGGGAGAGGTGAGCTTGGTTTCCTTTTATGAGAGCAGATAGTGGTACTGGATATTGCCAATTAAGTGTGCTCCAGGAACAGTAGGTTCTGCTGCCTTTTGGAGAATATAAGCAAACCCTAATGAAAATCAGCAGATTTGTACTGGGACAAAATGTAGACTAAAACAATCTCATGTTTACAGATGCTTTTTTTTTTTTTTTAATGGAGCTGTACTTTTTTTCCCCAGTGACACGTTCACTGAGTTTAACAGCATATTCTCTAAAGGTGCAGGCTTGGAATGTTCTTCTGGAGTTGAGACATATGAATGATGGTATCCTTCACTGTTCAGTGGGGCTTGCTGCTCTTTGATAATCCTATCTGCTACAAACTGTGGTGTCCAGGAAGGAGAGATTACCCTTTTGTGAGCTATCAGGCCTTGTCTGAGGACAGGAGATAAAGTGGGTGTTGTGCTTCTCTCCTAAGTGGTTGCCATCTTAAAACCTTAAGACTAGAGTCTTGTTCTCTGAGGAGTTTCTGCATGGTAGTTCAGCCTGCTTGCCTTCACATGTTGTCAGGTTGTTTGCAGGGTAAGTAGGCTGGCCATGGCAGCTGCAGGGGGCCAAAGAAGAATGTGCTTAGTGTGAGGGCAGCTCAGAGGACCAACTGTATCCCATGGACAAAGGCAGTTTTCTGCTCCCAGTGGAAGTGTTTCCTGTAAGCAGCAGCTGTGCAGGGGCACAGCCAGAATGGGGTGAATCTCCTACATGCTTCTACTAATGAGTGTTCCCCTTTTTCCACCTTCCTGCCTTTCTCAAACAGAAAAGCTCTTGTTTTTACCACACTGCCACCCTCCTGTAGCTTTAAGACTTTTGTTAGGCTTGTTCTCTTCTGCATTTCTGACTCGCCCTTTTTCTCCTAACTTTTCCTGCTAATCATCCCAGTGAATGAAAAAAAAATTTGGTTATCTGTTGCATCTCCACATCTCTCTTGCTATGATCATGCCATTTATATTGTTTGTGAACAGTGACTGGATGGATACGTGTATGCAAAATCAGTACTAAAGGAAGGCAAGGCTTTCCTGATGTTGATGGTTTCTGCTTCCTCCTTCATTCCTCCCTGAGGTGAAGATTTGCAGGGTTACCCAAGCAAGCACCTCTAAGCAGGATAGGGTGTGAACACAATCAAGCAGCTAACTTGTAGTAATTGAACACCTGCATATTCCCAGTAAATGCAAAAGAGATTAATTGCCTCCCTATTGTAGGGTAAGCTGCATGTAAACCTTTATAACCTTGAATATTAGCTATGAAAAGCTAGAATATCTCAATCTTTGAAGTTTAGCTATTAAAAGCCTTTTTTCCAAGGAAGGCTTTTTTACTTTTGGGTTTTTCCTTAAGTGGCAGTGGCTTTTTTAATCTGGTCTTGGGTTTTTAAGATTCTTAGAGTTTTGATGCAGAAAATAAATTATTTTACTGGAACAGTGAAAAGAATAAAGGGATTCTTTTCCAAGTTTGAGCTCATCTGAAAGCTGTACCAATAACTTGGGATTTAAATGCAATTCTGGGAACAAAACAGAGAAAGAGCTCTTCAGTTGAAGCTTTGAAATGAGCTGTCCCTCCTCCACGTAGGCAGAGGATACGGACTGGCTCACTCCCCATGGAGGTATCTGCCATGGCATGAGTGTTTCAGCCTGGTGACCCATAGCTTTGCAGAGTGTTTGATCAGAGCTGTCGCTGCAGGTTTGGCATGGCAGGCGTGCCATCGTGTCTCCGGGCAGCCAGTGAAACACTGGAGCAGCTGGCACTTCTTACCCATGTTCCACTGGTGCCATCCTGTGCCATGTAGCTGCCTGCAGTTCTGTTCATTTCTTGGAATGTTGTGGACCATGGAAGTCGTCTGCTGCTTCTCCTAGGTGTGATGACTACTTCTACATCAAGCACCGTGGCGAGCAGAGGGGGATTGGAGGCATATTCTTTGACGACGTGGACTCGCCCTCCAAGGAGGAGGTGTTCCAGTTTGTGAAGAGTTGTGCCAAAGCTGTTGTGCCATGTTACATTCCTATTGTGCAGAGGCACTGCCGTGACCCCTTCACACCAGAGGAGAAGCAGTGGCAGCAGCTGCGGAGAGGACGGTGAGTGCTGCAGGAGAATACCTGGAAGGTGGGTTATGCTGGTGAGCTTGTTCTTTGTGCTTGCAGGTCTGTCCTGTTGTGCTCTGGGCTAAGTTTGCCTCACTCCTATAAAGCTCATGAAATCCAATGGTAGATTGCTGAGGAGGTACTAGCACACCCTCTGCTGTATCTTCCGCTCTCCCATGTTGCAGCATAAGCAGCTCGTACAAAATGCCACAGTTTTTCTTGAGCTCTTTCAAGTAACAAGAGAAGCTGCTGGAAGCAGCAAAGAAGCAAAGGAGTGCATGTGTGCTTGGTGTCCTGAATCCTGCCCTCTCCTGCAGCCCATTGATGAGGGACGTAGGAATGTTCTGTAGGAAGGCATGCTTCCTAGTCAGTAACTAAGCTGATCTCCAGAAAGTCATGAAAAAACTTCTTATATACATATTTATTCCATCTTATCTTGGCCTCAAAATGAGGATGCAGTGACCTTTTTGTAAAGGAATAGATACAGAAGGGTTTTGTTTTACTGGCATAGTCCAAAGTCACTGTAACTTAAGACTTTGGAGGATGCTTATTAAGGTGACTAACTGTTAACATTGCAAAAGCTTAAGTACATTGGTGGATACAGTTACATCCATTTCTCTATGTCCTGGGGCTGTAAGCATTTGGAGAAATTGAGAATCTATGTGCTTTATGCAAAACTAAGGAGCCTTTAGTTTCTGCCTGTTCTGCAGAGAAATCTCAGAGTGGCATAGAGAGGGTGTAAGCATTCAAGCTCAGATCACTGGCCTGTGGCAGGTACTTCAGTAAGCATATATGCTTAATTTGGTAGCACTGTACTTGGGAGTGTTGGGCTCTCAGATTCAGTGTGTGAATAGGATTTAGCAAACCTGCTAAGGTTATGAGGGGGAATAGCTTCTTTAAGCTTCAGCCAGGACCAGCTCATGAGTCCTGCTTATTTCCCTGGAACTCTTTGGACATGATTGGGTTAGATAAGCTCTCAATTTCTGCTGATAGGTAAGAGCTCCTCCCTTCCTGTACCTCTGAGTACTAACACCTCAGTACTGCTTACCAAGATAACCCCTGCTGAATTGTCACTGCTCTGTTCCTGTGCTGGGGCCAGAAAACTCTCTAGTCCAGCACTTACAAGTCCTAGCCAGCATTCTGAAGCTGTCTGACTGCCTACCAAGAAAGAGGAAAATCTTGTTCTGACCTTGCTGTTAGTGTCCTTCAGCATGGAGGACCTGCACAGTAGAGTTTTTCCTGTGATCATTTCCAGTTCATTTAAGCCTCCTCTTAATGTATGACACCACTACAGAGAAGAGTGCAAGCAGAACCAAGCTAAACTTGGTGTTGAGCTTGCCAGCAGGGTTGAGGCCTAGAAGATGAAAGCTAATAGTACAGCACCATGCAGAATGCTCTCCTTTGAACAGCTCTAGTGTGTTAGCTAAGGTCATTACCTCCTATGGTTTGTGGATTGGCAAGGTCACATCTGCATTCCTAAGCAGTGTGCAGAGGACTCTAGAGAACAGCTGGCTCCAAAATAACATTCTGACACTCAACAGTAGAAAGGCAGGCTGGTTTTGTTTGATGTCTGCTAGTTAAAGAAGGCACGACTGATTTCTGATGCTAAATTTGTTTTTCTGTTGCATCCCTTCACTCCCCATAGGTACGTAGAGTTCAACTTGGTTTATGACAGAGGTACAAAGTTTGGCCTCCTGACACCAGGATCAAGAATTGAAAGCATTCTTATGTCTCTGCCACTGACTGCAAGGTAAGAGCACAGTTATGTGGAGCTGAAGGTAGGCACTGTTCTTACTAGAATAGAGGATTAAATAGTCTGTTATGGTGTCCAGCCTCTTAGCAGTGATGAGTTCATGTATGAGACAAGGACTGGCCCCAGTATATGCAGATGCTTCTCTGTCTGCTGCACTCGCCCAGTTGCCAGTAACACATGGCTTAGGTATTTTCTGACAAAAGGAGTGGCAATTTTTGTGCTTAGTGTCTCTTGATAGATTTCTCCTCTTCACTCCGTGGGGTTGTTTTTAGTAGCTCTTTGAAACTATGTAAGTTTCTGGCAGTTTAGACAAACACATTGCAAAGAGTTCCATAGTTAAAATGTATGTTATGAGAAGTGCCTCTGTTCTCCACCTGCACCTGATGCCTTCGTTTGACTTTTTAGTAAGTAACTAGATTTTCTTCCAGTCTGTTTTCTCCATAACAGTTCTTATCTTACAGACTTGTGTTTTTTCATTTTCTGTTTTCCAGGCTGGTAAGTCCTGTTCTTTTTAGTCTTTGTACAGTAGCTGTTCTATACCTTTGATTACACTTGCCATTTTCTCGAGGCTTTTCTTTGCCCTCTCTCAAGTGGGGATAAGGAACAGAGCTTAAGCTCATTGTTATGATGCCAGGGTCTGTTTTGGGCAATAAAAGTTAACTCAGTCTCTCTGTGTGTACGTAACTTTTTTTCCTGTGTGCATCACTTCAGTCAACAGTGAATCTCACCCACCATTTTATGGCTCAGTTGCATGACTCAGTAGCAGTTCTTTTCAGCTGGCTTTTTAGGTTTCAACTTATTTTGCTTAATCTTTCAATATTGGCAATCACTGTCATTTACTGTTCATTCCCTTTTTAGGTTCCTTTAGATATGCTGAGTAGCACAAACTCTATCATGAATATCATAAGCTTCATTAGTTACTTCCTCCCACTAGGAAGACTGCCCTTTGCTTGCAGGACTACCTTAACCACAAAGGTAGTCCTGTTCTCACCATGCAGCTTTATCCTGCTGCCAACATTAGATGCGTCCCTGACCTGCTGGTGTAGCACTGTCTCATCTTTAGATTTCATTGTGGAGATTATCTGTTTTCACTTGTTTATGTCAACATAAATAGCACAAATGGCTCCTTCCTTTGTGCAGAAAAAAAAGGAAAAGGTTGTACCCATACCTTTGGGGCTGCTGACAATTTTCTTCATCTGTCATGCTTTTTATAATTGCTTTTTCAATAAAAATTGGTGTCTCAGTTTTGAAAACCAGTATTCAACAAGGACTTGTAGGGCTTCCAGGCCAGCTTCTGAGAAAACTTGGTCTTGTGTCCTCACTGTCAAAACTGTTTGGATACTATTTTTGCTTGTCTTCCTCCTGATGCTAGTGTGTCATAGAGACTGCTAAAAGATCTTTGCAAATAAACCTGCACGCATGGTGGGGTAGTAGGCATTGCTCTTTTTGTTTGTAGCCTTTTCAGAATTTTGGAAAGAGATCAAGCTGACATTTCTCCTCTTTATTTTGGGGTTGTTTATACTGAACTTAATTTGTAACCGTATCTGTCACCTGATGGGAGAATATCCAGAGCGTTTGTTGCTTTGCGTCCTCACCAAGGGCAGCTTGGGTCCAGATGCAGCCTGGTGTGGGAGAGGTGGCAGCTAACTGGGTCGTGTGAGTGAGTTTCCCCTCTCCCTGCAGGTGGGAGTACATGCACACCCCTCCAGAGAGTTCCAAAGAGGCAGAAATCCTGGAGGTTCTGCGCAATCCCCGGGACTGGGTGCACTGACAGCCTGTGACCGAGAGGCTGCTTGTGCTGAGCCACTCTGAGAGAACACCAATGCCTGCAAAACAGCTCCTCCAAACTGCTGGGGCAGGGCATTCTAATACAGATATACATACTCTTACCTGGTGCCTTAATAATGCTGGAGACATGGTATAACTTGCAAACATGTGAACTCATTGCTTAAGATTGATCAGCTGATGTTTATCACCCCCTGTTGATGTTGTCCTGTGAAGGACTGGCAGCACCCTACCAGGACCACTGTGCATAAGAACTTCCTCATCTGAGTTGTTTGACTGCAAAATGGCAAACTACTGTGAAGCACTGTCCCAGTAGAGTGAAAGCATTGTCTGTGCCTAAAGAGCACTACTTACCCCAAAAATGTTGAGATGTTTTAGAAATGTTTTTTTTATAAGAATAAAGAAAAAATATCATATTGTATATGATTTAAAATCTTAAGCTTTGTTTTCAGGAAGTTGTGAAAAAAGTGGTACTTGATCATGTGTATTTTGATGCTATCCACGTTGACTTTAGGGCTGGGGGGAAATGTTTTAAGATGTGCTGCAGTAACAAAACCACAAGATTTTGGTTTGGGGTCCCAGTCTCACCTGGTGAGAGCAGAAGGCTGTCTGTCTACTCTGAGGAGAAAGATTTTCAGCCCTGGGCATCTCAGCTGTGATTGAAGACAGCTCAGGGCTGACTTGGCTGTTCTCTCTTTCTCTGGCACAAACCTTGTCAGGACACCATGGGGCAAAGCAGGGAGGAGAGGTCCCATTCACCCCAGGAAAAGAGGAACACCCCACCTCTCTTTCTCCCAGGCAGGGATGCTCACCACTCCGCTAATGAGTGCAGTTATAATAAATTCTCATCCTTTCAGGATGACAGCAGGTCTGGCTGGTTTACAGCCTGCAGCTGGCAGCTGCATGGGACACAGGCATCCCACACAGCTCTCAATGGCAGGGACACCTCTGGCACCCCCAGCACCCCAATAAGGGTGTACAGAAGTCTGATTAAGACACTGTTAAAGATTTCAGCTAAAACATCTCCACCTATCTCTTCAGGTTCCCCCTCTGAAGTGAAATCCAAAGTGATGTGCTGCCACTTCAGTAACTTGGCTTAACTCCATCTGCACAGGCTAAAGAGAATCCCCTTGCAGTGTCTCATTGCCCAAAAACTGAATCTTTTCACGGTGGTTTAGTTCAGGGTGTTCTGTGGGGGTGTTTCTGCCATTTTACTATACAAATCCCATCCACTTCTATCGTGCTGTAACTGTCTTGGATAGTATGAAAGAATCCTATAGGAAATATGAGAAGTGTAATTACCTGCTGGGAGTCCATCAGCAAAGTCTTCTCCTCCTGAGCCGGCGGTGCAGCTTTCTGGAGGCAGCACAGGCTGAGGCACGCATCCGGACTACGAAGTTGCTCTCGTCCTCCTCGTCTAACACATACACCTCTTTCTGCCAGGAAGGAAGTCTTGCTGTTCCCGATGACAAAGGGAGAAACCAGGAAAGACATACTGTCAGTAACAACAGTGGCAGGTGACTAACTTCAGGGCCTACTCAGAACCCACACAGAATATGAGATGTGAGAGACGCCAGCTCTGTCCAGTATTGAAAACTTACACATGCCAGCTAATACTTTTCACCCAAGTGTCTCCACCAATCTCACAGAATGTCAGGGGTTGGAAGGGACCTAAAAAGATCACCTAGTCCAACCCCCCTGCCTGAGCAGGGGCACCTAGACCAAGTCACCCAGGAACAGATCCAGGAGGGTCTGGAATGTCTCCAGAGCAGGAGACTCCACAACCTCCCTGGGCAGCCCCTTCCAGAGCTCTGGCACCCTCACTGGGAGAAAGTTTTTCCTTGTGTTTACCCTATCTCAAACATGAATGAAGAGTTTAACAGGACCCAGGGGTTGCTAGACATTATAAACTTCAAGAACAGGAAAAACAAAGTGACTTGCTCAATTGAAAATACTGCTTAGAACGGATTCTTGCCTCTTCAGCGAGGAGTTTGCCTCCATTTTTAGACATTAATTTATTCCTGCACAACCAGAAAGGCACCTTTTTTTTTGCAGTCTAGTAGCACAGTAGCACATTAGAGTCTGTCACATGAAAACTACTTACTTATGTAATTAACTCTTGCATACTGCACCCAACACAACACTGCCATGACCAGAACTGGGAGCTTTTAGTCCCACTTCAATACACATCAACAAGGAAAACATCAATATGGAAAAAAAGATCAACAAGGAAAAAGCTGTTTGGAAGAACTAATGATTACAACAACCTCACCTGTCTCACAACTGCCCAAGAATCTGCAAAGGCATGAAGAAGGAAAGAGGTGACATGCGCTTCACTTCGCCTTTGTAGATGTTTTCAATAGGGAAAAATAAAGTGTCTGCACCATAGATTTCTCTGGACAGTTTAAGTGTTGCAAAAAACCATACAGAAGTGTGTTGATGTGGGTTGACCTCAGTCTTCCAAAACCACTTTTTCCCAATTTCTATAGACAGTGCCAACATAAAAAAAAAGTGAAACTTTGGCTAAATCTGTCTTCTGCTCTTAGTCAACCTCTTAAAGCTGTTTCTCCAAATGTGCTTTGGGAGATTGCCCAGAGGCAATTTGTCTCAGAATGGGAAGCCCTTACACAAGGCTGTTGGGGGAGGTTGGGAAGCCATTTTAAAATAAGGAATTCCAGTGGAACCATTCTTACCTGCAAATGCAGAAGACAGATTGTATGATTTTGGATTGCGAAATTTCACATTTTTATCTGTCCAACTGTTTCTGGTCTTCAGCAGTGGCACTTGAACACCAGATGAGTTGATTGTAAAAAAGATCAATAGTATCTGCAGGGAATACATGAAGCAATATGTATGAGTAAAAGACAGTAATTCTGATCACCAGAATGACTTACAAATATTGTCACACTGAAGCTTCAAGTGAATAAAAACCCCCCAGAAAAATCCCAGGAAAGGTTTCCTCATGAAACAGAGCACTCTACATTCCACAAGAAGAATTAAGGTTTCAGAGCCTTAGAACTTGTGAAGTTTGAAAGACTGAATGTAATCCTACCAATAATCCAATTGAAACACAGTGTAGAAACATAGGCAAGTATCTCATGTCCATCAATCCTGTGTGATGAGCTTCTTTGCAAATCACCTTTGGAGCTCTCTGGTTAGTTACAGAAGTTACTCTCCTAGTTAGCTTGACCTAGTGTTTCTTTGACAGCTGTCAAACTGACTGCTTTTCTATATATAGCATGTGCTTTCAGGGAACAGTGGAGAAAAGGTGAAAGCACAATTAGGAGAATCCATGATCCTTTAGAGAAATTCTGCGTTAATTTTATGCTGATTACACCTTGTTCACCAACCTGAACAAGAACACTTCCTTTAATCAAAAAACTTCTAGATAAAATTGTGCTTAAGTGTGCCATCCTGTTTCCTGTGGGCAAAAAGATCAAACTCAGGATCAAACTGAGTAAGACTATGTGCTCTACTAGTATTCAAATGAACAAATGCAGCCACATGGACCCAAAGGTCAAAAGGCATGTGAAGTTGTCACCTGTGAGGGAAGGCAGAATCTGGGCTCTTCTATGACCATACAAGAAAGCATTTTTTAGCAAGGAAGTACACTAAACCTGTTGCATCATTGTCCCTTATTTCACCTGAGAGTCAATTCCTCAATGCTGTTATATATTCACATTGAAGAGGGCCTTAGCAAATGAAAAGTCTTCCTCAGTTTCAAAATAAGTAGCAGGTTACTAAACAGTGGGAAGCAGAGCCCGATGTTCACTACAGTAGCACTGTCAAACAAAACCTTTTTTGGAAGGCAGGTAGATCTTGCAACGTCAGGAGTCAGCCAGACTGGAGTAACACAACAGTTTCAAGTGGAAATCAGCAAGGCAGATGTGGAAGGTACCTGCTTACCATTGAACATGCTGCTTGGCAATAGCTCCACATGGAGCCATGGCCATCCTGTTTCTGTAGGTGCAGAAGGGCGTGCAGGAGTTCTTCGTCTGCATTCAAGGTCACAGAACACTCAGGCACAGAACCTGGGGATCTGGGTTGTTTTTTCTGGTGTTAATGTACTCCTCCCATTCCTTCTTCTGAAAAGCCACTGACTAATCAAGTCTCCAGTACATTTCAGTCACATTAGACACAGCCAAATGAATGGGTTTGTGGTTGAGGAACACCTTCTATATCATGTAAGTAAACTTCACTAAATTCTGCTGACTTGCAAACTCCAGACTACAAAACCTCATTTGGGGGTCTGATACTATTTAAAAGGTTCCAGTGAAGCCTTGGCTTAACCTAGAACATCTTATTTTTCCTTCTTTTTAATTCTGACCTGGACTGCTTCAGTGGTGGAACACTAGAGACAGCCACATCACTGCAGCTCTGTGTGGAGAAATCTTGATATCTGAAGACACAGCATGAAAAACAAAAGCACATCTCAAATTTATCACATTTCTTCCACTTCACTTTATGAGAAACTATGAATATCCAGGTTTAAACACAGAAACGTTTTCAAATAACTCTCTGTATCTGATTGGCACAAAAGCCAGCAAACAAACAAGGTGACTGGACACCTGGAGAAGTAAGATGTATGGGGAACATGTCTTGAGAGTTACAAGAAGCATTTTATATAAAAAACACATTATTATGGCACAATCATCATCTGTAATGAGGGAACAGTGTGTGGACTGTGTGTATATTAAGAAATATGACTCTTAAACCAAAGAAAACATTTTAGATTTTAAATAACATACCTGAGTGCAAGAACCAATTTTCTTATGCAGGCCTGCTGCAGTTGATGCTGTCTAGCCTTCTTTTTAGACCTCTAAGTTGCATACTTAGAATGCTGTATGATCAATCAGCTAATTCACCATGAATCTTCTCCTGCTCCTTGTCTGCTTCCAAAGCCAGATGGTAGAATAGAAAGATTAGAATAACTTAATTCCCTAACCCTATAATAAAAGCACAGCTTAAAACATTTCTGGCTAAGATGACTAAAAGCAGTGGAAGGAAAGCATTCTGTACATGTATTTGAAAAAGATAATGTATTTTTAATCAGCATCCCTACAAGGTGCAGGTTTGAGAGTTGCAACACTGTACTGTCATCTTGTATTTATTTCCTCAATCTTCCCTCTTATTAACTTCTTAGACATCCTAACTTCCTAACAAACGTAGAGACCAAACACTGAGAATCTGTAGATTCTTATTATTCCCTAGAGCCATCTTAAAACACTTGCAGTGACCCCCAGTTAGCTTTCCAGGTGGTGAAAGATGCACCTGATGGAAATGGCAAAGTTCCTGCAACACAAAGAAAACCCCTTACATTTACTTTTTGAGCCAGCAGCTGTGCATCGCTCCTCGACATCATGTACCCACGGGGGCTTTGATAGAAGTTTTGCAGCCCATAGGACAGAAAAATATCGCCCCAGAATTCAAAGAGGAATCCTATTACTGCTATAAAAGAGAGCAGAAGAAAGCACTCGACTCCCACTGAAGTGTTGGTCACTACACTCTAAGCAACTGCTTCACTGGACACTGGCTAGAATCTGGTCCTTACCCCAAATGAGTTTTAGTGTTTTGCCTCAACATGAAAGACAATTTAAGCCACCAAATGAAACCTAAAATAAAAATGCCTGTTCATTATTTTACTCAAGATGGCACAGATGGCCATGAATCTTCAATGACTGTGAAAAAAGATTGTGGACACAGACACTCATTTCCCATAAAAGAAGGTGCACAGAAAAAGTTCTTGAAAGTACCCATAAATTCCTAATGCCCTCAGAGTTTTTGAAAAATAAGGTTGCCTTTCATCAATTATTTGGACCTTTCGGAAAGTTTAGTCCTGTAATTAAAAAAAAGAATAGTAGGCAGTCAAATAGCAGCAAGGAACAGGAATATTAAACTATATTAAATAAGTTATTCAGCTTCATAAATTTCTTATCTCAAACATCACCGTAATCTGAAGAATTACAGAGTATTTAAACAGCCATGTCAATACTGAAGAAGCCTAAAGTGACTTTAAATTGCACTGTAATTTTAAGGTATCATTTATGCAATGCTAAGCATATCTAATTGTTGGAACTTAAGAGGCATTTTAACAGCAACATGACCCTGTAGTTTAGGACAGGAAATGAAGGATATTTTTCTCAAATGAAACTGTAGATTGACAGTTCTAGAGTTGAATTATTTCTAAAGACCTTGGGGATTAAAAGCACAACACTCATTAAAAAAAAAAAAAAAAAAGATTTACAGGGGTTTAGTTATGACAAGTGGTCAGAGATTCAGATTTCCTTCTCATCTGAGAGCCTAGCAGTCAAGTAACAACTAAGCCCAGGCTGTGGGCAAGGGTTTGCTACTGACTCAGAGACAGACAGACAGAAGTCAACTCCATAGACAAACACCATTTTCTCCATCATCTGCTCGGACATCTCTCAATCCAGGACAGACATAGCCTGAGCTTGATTATTTTTATATATATATATACACAC
>JAOEGS010008801.1:7931-18510 GCA_025447755.1 Corythornis vintsioides | reverse complement strand
GAGTATTGCAGCCAGCTCTGGAGCCCTCAGCACAGCAGAGACATGGAGCTGCTGGAGCAGGGCCAGAGGAGGCCACAAAGATGATCAGGGATCTGAACAGCTCTGCTATGGGGACAGGCTGAAGGAGCTGGGGTTGTTCAGCCTGGAGAAGAGAAGGCTCTGGGGGGATCTTAGAGCACCTGCCAGTACCCAAAGGGAGCTTATAAAAATACTGGAGAGGGCCTGTTTACAAAGGCCTGGAGTGAAAGGACAAGAGGCAGTGTTTTTATGTTAGAAAGGACTGGATTTAGATGAGAACTAAGGAAGAAGTTCTTTACCACGAGAGAGGGGGAGCACTAGAACAGGTTGCCCAGGGAGGTGGTTGAGGCCCCGTCCCTGGAGACATTGAGGATGGGGCTTGACCAGGCTCTGAACAACCTGCTCTATTTGCAGATATCACTGCTCTAAGCAGGGGGTTGGACTAGATGACCTCTAGAGATCCCTTTCAACACAGACATTTCTACAATTCTATGATCTAATTCTGTTTTCAGTACGTTACTGTGAGTTGAGCAAATGGCAAGAGGACAATCTGGAGCAGAGTTCACAGTGTGCTGGCTGCCCAGCTATGTCTGCCTGTGTCTTTGTGCTGTCCCTGGGGTCAAAGCCCTCCCCACCTTGGGGTCAGAGCCCACAGACAGGGCTTATCACAGGAAAGCTGGTTCACTGCAGGTCCATGCCAGAGCTCAGTCAGTTACCTGCTGTGACCACAGCCGTGCCATTTTAGCTGATTTCTGTAGTTATTTTTACTTAGAGTACCTGGTTATTGGTAACTGGTGTAGATACAGAGTCCAGTGAAGAAGGCAATATACTGCTTATTTAGCCTTTCAGAGGAAGGTATGTTATACCTCTGTAAAATGTGTGTCAGTACAGGTGAGTCCATGGTGGGGGCATTGCATTTCCCCAGCCAGACCAGTGTCACTGTGCACCTGTTCACACCTTTCTGCATATGGGCAATTCACTAAGAGCCAGATTGCATTTTGAAGTCTTAAAGATACCAAATGGGATTATAGAAAATATAGCTCACCATTTTATTGAAAACTCACACCTTTTGCCTACCTTTGCCCAGAGAGCTGACGAGAGTCCCAGGACAGGACTGAGTGCCAGGATCACAAGAGTTAGTTTCCAGCCTTTTGTAAAACCAACTATAAATCCAGTGAAAAAAGTAGCCACTGCCTGAAAGAACATTGCCATTTTTTCCCCTATTCCTTCATTAATCTTGGAGATGTCACTGAAAAAAAGCACATTATAGATGAAGAAATTAGAAAAGCTAGTAATAAATTCTTTGCATGCAGTGCACTTTGTCAGTGCTCCATCATGTTTCCAAGACCTGTATTAGAACTGCTTTTAAACAATTATAATGAACATTCAGTTGGCAAGAAAGTGATATTTAATACTTACTCCACAAATCTCGTGTTAAGTTCTCCTACATCATTTACATCAAACCATCCAATCTCCTGTCTCATTACAGCATGAAAATATTCTTGTCTGATTCTTTTTATTTGCCGGCTAGCAGCCAGGTTCCAAAATGAAACTTGGATGTAGGCAGCAAAAATAACACCAGCTCCTATTCCAGAATAATAATAAGCATATCTGAAAGGAAACAAAAAGATTCAAAACTGAATTAATTCCACTCCTAAAAAGGGTTACTTGCCATTTCTCTTTCTTCGCTATAATGAATATTTTTAAAGCTCTTTCAGAATCAATTTCTGTTATTAAAATTTGCACAAAGTAAGAGAAAAACTAAAAGAAGCAATTAAAATGTCATGTCTCAAAATCCATGAAGACATTGATTAAAAAAAACAAGCTGAGAATAAGATATTTGTTCTTAGAAACATCTCCCACAGTGGATGAAAATAAAGGATTTAAAAATGCTTGAGTGATATAAACCCAAAACTAAGGCACGTTTCAGGATACCCACTTCCATTTAATGAAGTAAAGACAGAGATGCTGAATTTTAATTATGTGTGTGGTATCATGATTTATCTGTTTTGTTTAGTCATCTTTGAGAAATGTTAGTTTGGTTTTAAAAATTGTGCAGGGACTTTTGTGCACTTGCAACAAAATAAGACTTCACATGCAAAAATAAAAAAGGAAATAAATAGCAATAAGAAAAGCTATTCTAAGTACTTTTGTTAGAAATTAATGCCAAAGTTGTTTCATTCATTATTGCAATTAAACAAAATATTTCATATTTAAACTGAAATATATTAGTACATAAATGAATAACTTAAAATTAAATTAGTAGCTGAATGTTGTTCTTAATCATTGCCAACGTAATAAAAAAGCTACAAAAAGCAGCAAAACTAGGGAAAAAATGGGATTTATGCATTTGTTTGATTATTTAGTTTATGCCAAAACATAACATCATTAATTTAATTTTGGTTCAAAATCCCAATTCATAATGGCTATTTTACAATATCATTAGTAAAGATTAATAGGAAAATCAAAATAAATTACACTGTGAATTACTTGATCAATGACAACTGTTAAGAAACAAAAACACTAGGGTGTTCTTTCAGCTTCAGGAAGAGGGCATGGAGATAGAGGAGCTTCAGCTAAAAAAACAAAAGTAGAAACAAAAGGAAAACCTGGAAAGGGCAAAGGATGACAAAAGAGCTAGTGTGCAGGCAGACAGAGAAAAAAGGTCAATGCCCCTCCAACCATAAACCTGGGAATTACCCAGATAATGACATCATGTGTCTGAAAAATAACTGGTGTTTAACACTTTAGAAGACTGTGGAAAACAAAAAGTATTATTAGACTGATATGATGCTGCCCATCAGTGAGATAGTTTAACTGGAGCAGCTGTTGCATCTCAGGCTCTGTTTAAATTTCATCTGATCAGAAAATGTTAAAAGTACATAATAAATTCTTGGCCTGAGATTTTTTTTTATGAGTTCTGCAGATTTGTTGGGCATTACATATAAAGTATCTCTTTATCATTTTGTTGTCTCTCAACTTCACTTTTAGAAGAAAAGGGTACCAAAGAATACTTAATTTATCTCCCCAATGGCATTAATCATTGATGACCTTGAACTGGATATTCCTCTGAGTTTGTCATGGCAAAGGCTGAATGAAAACTGAAGTTCTGGAAATCCAATGGAAGCTCCACTATGCATGACTTCATTAGCATCTCATTTTGCTTTATTTCTGGTAGATTACAAGGTGTTTGTCTTTAAAAGATGTCTTTGAGAGTTTCACTTATCAACCAATTTTTACTGTGTGATCTGGTCCACTAAGAACATGGATGGAATAAACTGTTTGCCTGAGAAGTTCAGGGCTTTTGACATCACTATGGGGGTGAACAGGGGAGGAAGAAAGGGAGTAGTTTCTCTGAGTGAGAAGGAACTTAATTCTACTTTCTTTCATAAAACTGGATCCAAACTAGCTCATGGAGTTCTGTGAAAACAGTTTCCACAGTTTTCATACAGCTACTAGGGTATCCTAGGTACTGTCCCTTAAAAAGTCTATAATAGTTCAGAGATGTCATTGACTGCTGACTGATAGATTGGGTGTCATTTAATTATGGATAAAGCAAAGTAATTCTGGGACTTTGTACGTGATCAGTTCCAGCATTTTAGGGACTTTGTTGGGAATCAGACAAAATATTAGTGGTGTTGATAAAAACAAGAAAGCCAAAAAGCAGGAAATAGATAATAGAAATAATAATAATAGAAAAATATCCATAGAAGCTGTTGCAGAGCTGGCACAGCACTCTCAGCTGTGAGACATCCTGCTCCCAGGACCTCCCTCAGAGCTTACTGTGTCTCACTGTCTCACAGGGACTCACTTCTGAGACAGGAAAGCAGCAGAGAAAAGGAAAAAGGATGAGCAGAAAAGCTGTGGCAAGAAAAGCCAGTTTGAAAGCACTGCTGGCAAAATGGGAGCTGGGCAGTGCAAGGGGAGGCTGAGGAGAGAAGAACATGGGCAAGGAGAAAGAGCAGGAGTAGGAGCATAAATTAAGGGAAAGTTTACACATAGGAGGAGAACAAGGTATCCTGACACATGAGAAAAGGAGGAATAACCCTCCCTCTGAGCTCCTGTCATAAATGTCTTAGGTTTGCAGGAGCCATCAGACACACAGACTGGGATTAGAGTGGGAAAATGCATGGTGCCCCAACTCAGCCAATGATGAGATTAATCTTGAGCTGAATATTAGGATAATCTCTAGAGGACAATCACTTAAGATCTCTATTACAAGAAAAGAGTAGCCCTGAAGTGAATGAAAACTTTCCTATTACCTGGTCATTTCTTCCTCCAACTTCTCCATCAGAGTGTAAGAAAAAAATTGTATAGAAAAATTCATCAATGTACCATTCCATAAAGAAAAATTTGCTAGAAAGAAAATAAGAAAATATCTAATTAATTACTTTTATTTAATCACATGATAATAAATTTCCTTCTGTAAGCTCCTATCCCACCAATGCTGAAGATAAAGAGCAGTCACTACCTAGCACCTCACTGAGCCCCTGACAATGTTTAAGGGAACTGAAGCTATTTAACACATTACAAAGCATTAAATTAATTAACAGAAATTAACATTCTACCTGTAATACAGTTAAAAACCTAAATATATTCAGCTACTATAAAATCATTAGCCTAAATACCTTTCAAATACAGTATTTTCTCTGGAATGTCTGCTGCTTTTATGAATATTTTAAAAACAACACACTGGAGTTTTAAACCCCACTTTATTTCATAATGCTCTGGTGTACTTTACAAATACAGGTTCAAAATTAAGCAAAGTTCAGAAAATTAATGAATATTATATTAGGCACTCCCTTCTAATTGTCCAGGAGATGGGTTTTTGTTTAATTAATTCTTGTTCCCAGATGTTAAATGTGTAATTAAAATGCATAAGGACTCATCTACATGCTAAGCTAATCAAGAATGAGTTACCCTGGAGTGGGTGTTTGACACTCTAATTCCAGGATAAATGTGCCTTGTTCTGCTTTGGCTCTGCAGTGACTTAGCAAGTATAAGTGATCAGAGCAACTTTTCAGAATTGGATACTACACCTTATATTTACACTTGATTTACACCCAGATTAATTTTCCAGTGCTTATACTGCTTAGTAGAAATCAAATGTAGAGGCAGAGGTGGCAACTCCTGAATTTTACAGTTTTGGGGATGCTTTGAGGCCCATCATGACATCTCTGTGCACCAGTAACAGTCATTCTTGTTCAAATATTCAGGGGGAGTGGCTAAATAATAAAGAATAAATACCTGACAGATAAATTAGGTGATTAAAATAAGCATAGTGCTCTTTAATGAAGAATGAATATAGTGAATATTAATATAGTGCTCAGCTTTTTGCCCTCTGTAGCTTGTCTGCTTCTCTCTCAGGGAACAAAGTGCTGTTGGGGGAGTTGTGGAGAATAGCATGGTGGTCTTTGGAGAAGTTTAGGAAATTCCACATTCTCAGAATGTAAGCAAGGCTGTGCTGGTTTAGAAGAAAAGGACAAAGGTTTGATGATGTTTGGACAAAGGGAGCTCTTGGGTGCATCTCTTTGAAGTGGGATAATTTATATGCTCAAATTTAGCAGCAGCAAAGTAACTTTTCTGATAATCTCATCCTTAAGTCAGTCTGAAAGTCTTTAGTTGTTGTTGTTCAAGTAAGTGGACCTATAATCATAGTCTTTGGCACACTTTTAATATCCTCCTAAAATACACAGCAGTTAGTAAACATTGAAATAAGTAATAACATTGGTGCTGGGCTGCATATTTAGGCTTTTTTTATATATATAATGGGGGTTTAATTACATGTTAATGGTTTACACACTTAGTTTTGTTTAAGAATTGTTTCTGATTTCAAAGCATACCATGACATACTATTTCCCATTAATCCATTTATCTAATACATTCACCCAAATTCAAATCCTTTAAAACATTTCCTTTAAACATGGTGTAGCAGTTGATTAGTGCCCAGCACAGGAGACTGGTTGGAAGAAATACAGAACTGGTCCAAATGAAAGCCATGGAGTGGGTGGGTCAGTGACATATCTGACAGCATAGCAGCAAACTGCTTCCTTGGGAATTAACAGATTGAGATGAGCCTCTATTTTTTCCAAATACAACTACATTTTTTATTGCATAAAAGCCACAGCTCAATGACAGCAGCTATGAACTACACCAGTTCTTACCTGGATAAGTAATATTTTCTGAAGCAATAAAGCTATCTGTCATGTCACCAAAGACAATCATCACAAGGGGGAGACTTGCTCCATGGAGTACTGCCATGGTAGTGCCTACCACCATGAGGAGTTTATCCTGCCAGTCAGCAAATCGAAACTGAAAGTGGAAATGGAACAGTGCTGAAAGATTCTCTGAGCAAATGCATTGGAGTGGCAACACAGCTTTCATAAAATATGAATAATAATAAAATAAACATGTTCAACCAAATTTTACATTCAAATTAATTACATGCAACTGAAGCTTAAATTGATAATAACTTTTTAAAAATCCATTGATAAATGTCTATAACAATTTATCTACTTTTATAGTATCTTAGAAAAGTCTACACTTCAGGCTTGTGGGTCTTTAGTACTGTAAGTAGTTCAAGGCAATCATACTTAAAGCTGTGTAAAAGTGATGTCTACTGTTTCTGCTTTAATGTTACTAATACTTCTCATGAAGCAAAAGTAATGAAGATGATTTTCTCATTTCTAGTAAATATATCTGCAGATGTGTAACAGGGTGGACACGTTCAGCATCCCACAAGGGCTTACTCAGCTCCTGTGTCTGCCTTTTCTTTCCTTTCTCCTCCATTTTCCCTTCCCATTGCAGATCTCTGAGTACTTTAAACCATAAACAGCAAAGTATAGCCTTGCACCATGAGTAGAGCTACGTGTATTAAAATAACAAATTTTAAACATTGTGGTAGACTGAGGTTATTAAACATGCAAATACTGTGAAACTTACCACTGTAAATGGGCTGACCATATTCATTTTCTCAGGTTTCTTCTTGTTTGCACTGCTAAAAAATTAAGGTTGTATTTTAAGTTGGAAGAGCACTTAAAGCATAAAGCAAAACTAGTGCATTATTAATACAATACTGTCTCTTAATTGTATTCAGAGATACAGGAACATGAAGCAATCTCAGTGCATTTATCTGAACACTGTCAAAAATACTTTCAAGAGGTCTTCTGGTTTGGTATCTCATTAATACAGACTCTGGGAAAAAAAAGCAGAGTACAACTGAGCTGTGGGTTACAAGCTACCTAAGTAAGACTCCTTTAAAATTACAGTTTCTGTGAAAAAGAAGAGGGTGAAGAGTTCTTTGATGACCAAAGCTGTCTGTCTAGCCTTTCTAGACAAGGCTTGGGCCTACTAATTGGCAAATTAGTTGGGTGGGCCAATCTAGCAATACTACTAATAATTGCCTATCAGAGACCTCTCATACCCAAGTACTTTGATTTCAGATCATCAGTCTGCACTGGGTAGGCTGGTGTCTCTATAAGCTTCACCCTACAGAACTGAACTTGGAAGAAGTTAATTTCTCATAATCAGAAGTGGACTGCAAAGACAAGAAAATGAAACAAGCTTGGAGAAGGTGGAGGTTGTGGCAAAAAGAAGGCAGTGCTTTGTGGTGGTCAGAAGGCTTGTATTAGCATGAAGAAGTGGAATGGGTAGGACTGCAGAAAGATCACTGTGAGTTCCCATCACAGGACACCTTGTGAGTTATTAACTTGGCTGGCAGATGACCTGTGTCAACCAAACTGTGTTAAAATGATGACAAAGTTTTGCTTTCACTTGAAAAATTCAAATGTTCACACTGAAAGTTTCCACTTGAAAAAATATTAGTTAGAGCACTAAGCTTTATCTGACTCTATTACAGTGAAAACCCTGGGGGAGTTTGGGGCTGGTTGTCTAATTCAGAAAGAAATGTCTCTGGTTTTGCAGAGGAAAAGTAGGAAGATGAGCTTTGGTAAACATCCTTGACCTATAAACTATCAAAAAGGGGAAACAAGTAGACTGTTATCTGAATAAATGGAGTTTCCCCCAGAGCAGCCTTCATTCTCCAGCTAAAACTAAGCTCATCCAGCACTTTTTAAAGATGCAGTTAAAATGTTAAACTTCTAGAATGTTTTACAGTGGGGCTTCTCCCAACCAGTGTCAGCTCAAACACTTTCTCCTGCTGTCATCAGCACAAGCTGTTTTATTGGACAAGCACTGTGCCAGTCAACAGTTTCCTAAAGTCTAATGAATCCAATTACAATTACAATACCATTCAGTTCTTTAAATCACAGAATATATATTCCACCATGATCCATTACATTTTTTGAGACAGGAATGGAGAGTGTGCAGGGCATCTGACCCCAGCTGGTGCTCCATTCCAGTAAAAAGTGACACTACTTTCAAATCACTTCAATAAACATGTAACTTAGCTGCCTTTTAACTACTCTGACTTCAATTTTCTCAGCATTCTGTATCAGCCTTGTAAAAACCAGAACAGAACAGACACAGCTGTCACTATCTTTTTGTAAGAGAAGGAGTGAAGCAGCCAGATTTTCAATAATCCCCAAAGAAATTCTCAGTCATAGTAACAAGATACAGCTTTCTACTCCAACAGGCTTCCCCTGTCCTGGGAATTCAACTGGATTTGTCTGTTAACAATTTATCTATGTTTAGATGTATTTATTTGTATTTAGATGTAGCTCATGATACACTTTTGTATCTTGTTTACTATACTGTCTGAAGAGAATAATGGATAGCAAAGACTTCTCCAAAAAAGGAAAACTGGTTATTCTTGCATTGTACACCATTAACTGTGAGGTTAAAAGTAAAACATTAGTGTAATAGAATCAGAGAACAGGCCAGCTTGGAACATATTTCCAAAGACTATCTGGTCCAACCATTTGTGGGAATATTTTGAAATCAATTGCTGTACTTACCATTTGCCTTCAGATTCATAATCCTGATAAGGTATAGCAATATTCACATCTTTTCCATTATTGCAAAACTTTGTTTCTTCTTCAGAATTCATCTTAATCTGTTTGAGAAAAAAAGGTCCTCGGGAAAAACTACCAGTAGTAGTCAGCTCAGAAAATGTAAAGACAGTAATCTGAAAACTATATCCTGATGTGCTGCTTGAAACCAGCCTGTCTCTAGTTTTTAAGCAGGACCCTCAGTGGTGTCCTCTGCATAACTCTTGGTAATATGGCATTCCAAAGCATGCAAAATCCTGCAGTTTAATTAATAGAAAATAAACAGTAAAATGTACATAAAAGTGGAATGAAATTTCACTGAATATTTTTGCTTAGTTCATAATATTCACTACTGAAGATTCATAATCTGTCTCAGACAAAAGAAATGTACTGACTTACCAGGGGGTGATCTTAATTTGTTTTCACCTGTTCTGGAAGCAGTCAGTAGGACTAGGTGGGTTAGGACTGAACAGTGAGGTTGGACTTTGCTCAATTTACGTAAAACTAGTGAGGAAAAGCTTTCCAAAAGGGGTGCCTGCCAGGCCTTTGCAGTGCCCTTGGAGCCTGCTAGGTCTGCAGAGGGCTATGTGCACTCTGTGTCTGGAAATGGAGTGCTCAGCTATGAGTACTTTTGAAGAGCCATTGCCACTCCTGAAAGCATCTGAGTCTCCTCTTAACTCCTCTCAAGGGAATTCTCTTTGTTCCTATTTTCATTCATTCTTTGTAAGGTTCACAAGTCATCAGGATGACTGAAAAATGTAGTTTCCTGGAGCAGTCCATCACACTGGGATGTGTACCCACTGTTGAAGGGAAAGTGTTTTTCTTAACCACTTCCAGACATCCATCATCAAACTGGATGGGAGTGAGTGTGGTCCCTTTTGGATATCTTGTGCTCAAAAGATGGAGTTCATTAGCAGAAAATTATATGCTTTCCTCAATGACAAATGTGCATAAAGACACTTTAGACCTACTCTTATAATAGGTAACAGATAATGCATCTAAGTTTTATAATAGGAATTAAGCTTATATTATAGCTCTTGAATTGGATCTCTTCAAAATTCTGAGGATGGTTGTGTTGTCTTTCAGAGCTTGATATTTGTTGTCGAGAAGGGATGGAAAGCTTGACAAAAATAAGAGGAAAAAACATTACAAGTCAGAATGAGGTTTTGTGATGTGAGATTTTTAGGACCTTGGAGGAGCTCAGTGTTTTCCTTTCATAATGAGTTCTCAGGGTGGCCTTTGAAGGCCTTACAGCAGGAGGAAGTGGCAGAGGGGAAGGGAAGGGATGCTGCAGCCCCTGCTCTGATTAGGAGAGGCAGAAGAGGAGAAAAAAGCAACCATGGCAGTAACTGAACATCCACTTTTCGTACACTATATCCATACTGTAAAGAACTATCTGCAATTCTTTGCACAAAAGTTTGCCTCCCTGGCTTACTGCAAAAAGGCATGGCTTGCTGCTATGCTGTCAAAACAATTCTGTGTTAGAAACTACTGCATGTTGGTAAAAGAGACCCTGTGGGGACAGGCTGAAGGAGCTGAGGTTGTTCAGCCTGGAGAAGAGAAGGCTCTGGGGAGACCTTAGAGCACCTGCCAGTGCCTGAAGGGGCTGCAGG
>JAOEGS010008800.1:0-16006 GCA_025447755.1 Corythornis vintsioides | reverse complement strand
CTTAAGACCCACCTGGATCTGTTCCTGGGTGACTTGGTCTAGGTGATCCTGCTCTGGCAGGGGGGTTGGACTAGATGGTCTTCTAGCTCCCTTCCAGCCCCTAATATCTATGATTCTATGATCTCTTCAGAGTGTCAAAAACATTCCTTTCCCAATCACTTCTACACAATCCTCCACGGTTCAGGGTTGAAGGCTATAAACTACCTACACTGGAAGGTAGTGATGATGGGAAGGAAGAGCTGCACACCTTTAGGCACAGCAGGGAGTGAATGTTCCCTCCCTACAATCACAGGCACTTACTCAGCAGGTGGCACGACCAGAGAAAAGCAAAAGCAAAGAAAGAAGAAAATTATTTCAAAATCTATATTTTTTAAACTGGGAAAGCTCTCTAAAGCTGCCACTGATATAAATAAGGAGCTGTAGCTTTTCACAAAGCATCTCAGTTGTGTATATAGTGAAAGAACCATAGGGTTTAGAGCACAGCATAAATCCATATGTAGGAAGCTGTACTAAGACACAGCTTCCCACTGATGGCAAAACCACAGCACAAAAAACTGTCACAAAGACTTATGAAGAAAAAGAGAAAAATACCAGTAGCCTTGATCAAACTCTACTTGGAAAACTCCAGAAAGTTGCCATGCCTACCAAAATCAGACATAGGATCCAAAACTCTTTAACATACTTGCAAAAAGACTTCCAGTACAGGAGCAGCAGATTTATGAATGTCAAGCTATGCTACCTGCTGCATCTTCCAGAACCAAACTCAACTTCTAGTCCCTGACGAGCTCTTAAATTTAAGAGATACTTTTCATTAAGTGCTCATGTTTTTCTCCTAAGGTACATTACCTCCTACTTGCTTTTTTTCCAGGTACTTTTTGCTAAACCCTATGTCCATTCAAGTAACATGGAATCATAGAATCATTTCAGTTGGAATCAATTATCTACCCAGACTCACAATTCTATCACTGCAGTGGCCATTATTACAAGGGGATACTTCAGCTTACAGAAGATATTTCAAGGAAAAAGATGACTACAGGACAAGGTACATTACTAATGAATAATTGCATCCCACTGTTGTAGTTCACCAAAAGGAAAAGACAATAGCATGTCATCAGCCACAGTGACATCTCAACCCTGCTTCTGAATCACAATAAGTCTCCTGACATAATATTACAGGAAGCCTTTTGTTTCACTTAAATCCATGTCACTGAATTTGACTCTACCTAATGAATGCACCTATGCAGAAAATGATACCTTTATTTGCCTGGAACAAAAACAACTTCCCTGTGATCCCTTTCTTGCAGATAATCATTTGCATGTCTTCACAGCTTAGAAAACTCATTGCCCACTTCTAAAACTGTTTATTATTCTCCCACTCTATTATGCACTGTTAGTCTTCATGACAGCAGTTTCAAGGTAGAAAAGAAACCCCAGAACTTCAGAAGTAAAAAAGAAAAAAAGAAACCCAGGACCCACTAGCAGGTACCAGCAGTGAAACTTGACTATGGACCAGAGATAATTTTTTTTTTGTGCCTAAAGATGGGAGATCTTTCTGAACATGAGAACAACCACTTCAGCACTACCCATGATTTTGTAGCAAAATGTTGGGTTTTTTTTAGGTGAGCCAGTTATGTTCTGCTGAAAGCAAGAGAATTTAGAGTGACTCAGATCTTCTTGTAAAGCCAATGGAGGATCTTACATTTATTTGGAGCTGCAGCAATTAATTACAAGAAGAATTACACTGATTTCTCCAAGGAGCATATTTGTTAACTAAGAAGGATCTGATGTGAAACATCTCTGCAAGGAAAAGGAGTCACAGTTCCCCTCATCAATCATTAAACAGATTAAAACAGTTATACCTGATTTGCAGCATTTTATGTAGAGCAATCAATTGCACAAATAAGGGAGGCCTGCAGACCCTTTATTTGGGGTTCTTTGTTCCATGCTGGCAAAGCACAACAGTCATAAACCCAGCTCCAGCATCAATGGCTGCTTTATGCTGCCCAAGTGATAAAAATCACTTAGAGCTTATCAGTCAATAAGCACCTCGATTTATTCAAGGGTAATTTATTCTGGCTGCTAACATACCTGACTGGAAATCAGAAATCTTTAGCTTGTTTCTGCCTGCATTTCAGCTTCCCCACTTGAAACGATTTTGCTTACACACTGTTGCAAAGTTAATTTTATATCTGTCTGAGGAACTTTGAGAAATCTTTGTAGGAAAACTTCAGTAAGCTTGGCCAAGATGATCAATTACCTTTTCTTGTGCCAAGACTATTACTTTGTATTACCTTTGAACGTGACCTTTGGTTTATGCTCTGGTCACTAAATTGAAATAAGACTGACAGGTTGTGAACTGACCTTGAAAATGAGCTAGCACTGAGTGATGGTTCTGCTCAAGCCAGCTGCCAAGACACACCAGGATACATCAGAGTGGGGTAGTTGGTGATACCAAATGACTCCTGAACTACCAGCTTTCTTCAACTGAATGGGAAGGCACCTTACCAGAAAGGATCTTACAGAAGCAAAGCATCTTGAAGTACTCCAGGCTTAGGGCAGAGCATGATCTCCAAGCATTTGCAAAATCTAACTAGGATGGCTAACTGTAAAAAGTCACAGCTTTTCCATTGTTAGTGTACAAATTTCATAAATTCATAGAAATACATTTTGTCTTGGCATTGTAAATACACATATTAAAAAAAGCCATTAGCAAAGGCACATTACTGCCTATAGTCACTGTCAAAGCTACGTTCATTTGTGAATTGTTACTCCATAATTCAGGCATCTTAAAACATCATCCCAACGATGTGATTTTCAGTTTGTACTGGAAAAAAAACCAAACAAAATGTCATAACTTTTTATATTTACTTAAGAAAAATCCACCACAATTACTTGCACATTAGGGTATTATTCTTATATTCAAGGGATCTGTCTTGACACAAATATCATCATAAATATATCAATGTATAAATCCAGTAGCTGTGATAAGTGAATATCATTCTAAAAATGAGTCTGCATTTGAAAGCTCAGGAAACCACATCTTTTATTCCAGTTCTCCAGTAAACTGTAAATTAGAAAACTATCAGGAGCTATATTCACCAAAAAGAGTTGCAGAATATGCATCAGTTATGCTGCTTGACTGCCATAAACTGCTGCCAAAAGAATTAGCCTGTTGGACAGATGCTATAGGGGAAAAAAAATGGATAGTTTTCAATAACTATGATCACAAATATCTAGACTTTTTAAACCCAAGAACAACTGCATTCTAGAACATCATCTCTCTCTTTCTGGCTAAAATGATGTCTCAAATACCAAGTGAGCTCAAAACAGAGCAGGACAAGTCAATATGGGAGACACTGGAGCACTGACAGCTTCCCTGACAAGCAGCACAGCTTCTCCCAGGGAGAGCCCTAACTGAGGAAAGCCATGGAGCCCAGAGCAAAGGCTGAGCCATCCTGGGAGGAGGATTTAGTCTCAGAAAGCTGGTAAGGACATGAATTTGCTCTCTCCATTTCACACGGGTTTTTTCCCAGAAGAAGGTGCAAATTCAATCTGTGGTTTGTGCAGCAGCGGAAGGAGTTGGAATTAATTTAGTGGAAGAAATCCCAAGAACCCTCCTTTCAGATACGAATCCCAGAGAGATCAATTTCACATGATCCTCACAAGTGCAAAACGCCAACTCCTGTCTAATCCCTGCAAACATTTTAAATGCTGCAAAATCAACTATTTCATGAAATAAAAAGCAACGAGCATAAATACAAACCCTTGCATTCATGGCCCTGGGAAAAGTACCAGCATCACCCAGAGTCTGTTCCCATCTCCTCACACTTCACAGCATATCAGGTCTCTTCAGCAGTGGCAAAACAAGAGCTCCTCACACCTCAGCTTTTGTTGTGCTCTCCTCAGATGTGCCTTCTTCCTACCTAACCTTTCAGACAGCTTCTAGAGAGAACAACCCAGTGGCTAAATCATCAAAAGATTTAACAATAGGCATGAATGTGTCACTTTGCTCTGACTTGAGGGGTCTGACAAGATCTCAGGTGTATAGGAACACTTCCACCTACACAATTGCCCTGGCACTGTTCAAGCTACAGGACTCAGCACTGAAATGTTTCCCCAGATCTGCTTTGGAGATTACCTTCCTGGCAGGTCCATAACTTCAGATGATTTTCAGAGCAGACACTGAAAGCCTCATAAGTTGCTTGCACATGTCAAAACATAACGTAACAAGCCTGGGATGAGTGGAAGCAGCCAGCATCCATTTTCATGCCACACATCTCAAGCATGTTTTGGAATAGCTACTTTCCACCACAAGTTGTTCAGCCAGCATGGTGGGTCACTCTAATAACACCCCCCTGACACTGAGCTACAGCCTATTACTTCCCAAGCTGCAGCTCCTGCCTTTATCAATGTGTTTTAGGAGGGTGGCTGGAGGGGTGAACACCCAAGTGGTCACTGGCAATCTGCTACCTACCAAGCCAGCACACACGTGCTAGTACAGCTGCACCTGCCCAAGAGAAGGGGGTTTGGAAGACAAAAATCAAGGCAATGAGACACTGTCAAGCACATTATTCCCCTCTGCAGTGTCATTCTGTTTTCTAGGTGACTGCAAAGAACAATCAGGAGAGTAGAGCTGTTCCTGGTAGTTTATAAATAAATAATTAGGCAAGGAATGACAGGGCATAACAAGCGTAGATAAGAGAAAAAACACATGTTTTGTGAATGGGAGACTCTTCACCAGCCAACTGTTATCACCAAGTTCAACATAAAAAATCTCTGCTACTTTTTCCTGGTGTTTTCATTTCCAGGTAATCTTCTATTACATGGTCATTTGAGAGGGGGCTGCAGTTATGGAGAGTCTCCCTGTGCTGACTGTTGAACTTCCATATGCCTCCTGGAACAGTCCATTCACACATGACCAGGGGACTGCAGTTGTGCAGTCATCTGCTCCCACATTAGGCTCAATGTGAATTGGACAAGTACCACTGATAAATACTGACCTGAAGAAAGAAGGACAGAAGAATATGAGTGCTATTGATAAGAATGTCTTGATCTCCAGGTTCTGGCCACCTTTTTGTCTTCTCTTGTCCCCTCTTCCTTCCCACCTACTGCTTTTGTGAGTAGAGACATTTTCAGGAGGGATTCACTGCACAGGCTTTTAGGAACAGCAGGTTGGAGATCTTGCTAGCTTTATATCAAGTGTTCTTCAGCCTTCACTGTTTCAATGACATCAGAAAGTAACCCACAAAAATATGTGGATTCTGCAAATTCTGCATTTTCTGCACTTTTTGCTGTTTCCCTCAAGATCCAGGCTTTGATATTAAAAAAAAAATAAAATAGAAAAATCCTTACGTTATATGCATTTACATTACAAAGACCCTTCACAACAAAAAGCACTGTCTTTTTTTTTAACTTAGTCACAGGTAGCTGCCTGGAGTGAAGAATAAAAAGGAATGTTATTCCTCCCCTCTACTCACATCAGTGATGGCTTAATTTCAAAGATTAGTAAAGACTTGATTAGTAAAGGACATCATGCTAAAAGTTATATTCATCTGTTAGATATTCTTTGTTATAGAAAAATAATAATTAATTTTTTTACCAGGGAAGAGAAAAATAAGGAGCTGTCAATATAGTTGTCTTGGGAAAAGTCTAGTCAGGCTATTTAATTTGCAATTCAGGAATATATCCCCATTAACAATAGTAACTAATAATACATTCCTGCATCTAGCATAAACCACCTTCATTTCTTTATTTCCTAGAGACCAACTGGAAAAAAATCCTGAATTGGGCTTAAGAAAAGCCTTTACAAACACTACATAGAGGTTATAAACTTAATAGTATGCAGATGGATTCACTTGATCCGTACATTGTTTTGGACAGTATTAGCCACTCTTGATCATGTATTAAAAACAAAGAGCTAATTATAATGATAGTTATAAGGGAGATACCCTTTAGGGTATTATTCTTATATTCAAGGGATCTGTCTTGACACAAATATCATCATAAATATATCAATGTATAAATCCAGCAGCTGTAAAATATGTGAATATCATTCTAAAAATGAGTCTGCATTTGAAAGCTCAGGAAACCACATCTTTTATTCCAGTTCTCCAGTAGGAGATAGGTTCAGTTGAGTAAAGACCTCGAGGGCCCACGTGTTGTTTCTGACAAGGAAGGGGTTTCTGAGAGCTGTTTGCACAGAACACCCCTGAAGCTCTGCCAGCATCGTGCTGTTCCACTTAGCCTGGGAAACTCTTGTTGCAATGATTTCACTCGGCGTGTGTTTCCACAAAGCACTGAGTTCTGAATGCAGTTGGATAGGTCTTATGCACTCTATGCACTATTAGAAAGGCACCAATTCTACCCTTTCCAAGAGATACTGCAGCTGCATCCCTCACTGCAGGTCACCAATGTCAGCAGCTCCTTGAGTACAGAAACATCCTCACCAAAACCAAGTGGAAAATCCCACCCAAATTCACTGCACATGAAACGACTATATTGGTTATTTCTAAGTCTGTTGCAATGACATTAGCTATTTTCAAGCTCTGTTGATAAATGACCTGTAACCTTTCTCCTCACTCCAGAAGTGAGGCACTGAGACACTGCTCTGGGTGCCCCTGATGAATTTTCAAGCCTTTTTCCATAAACTGGCCCACCACACTCCAAAGGTCAGACCTGAGAGCTTACAGACTCATAGAATCATGCTGGTTGGAAGAGATCTTGAAGATCATCAAGACCTGCCATTCACCCAACACTGCCAGGTCACCACCATTCCATGTCTCTCAACATTACATCTCCATGGCTTTGAAACCTCTCCAGGCATGGGGACACCACCACTGCCCTGGGCAGCCTGGGATAGGCTCTGACACCTACATCAGGTATTATCAACCTCCTAATTAGATATTTGACACTGAAATATCAACTAACAAGAAGAGAACAATGTAAATTCACTTTATGTGTGACAGTCTCACCATGTTATATTTTGCTTCAGAATCAACTTCAGCAAGAGGAAAAGCAGCATGAAAAGTAGAGAAGGTGTCTACCTTTTTTAACTTAGAAACACAAGAAAAGGGAGAGGAGAAGGAGACAATCAATGCACATCCACCCTGCCCAAGAAGATGATTTTGTCAGAAAGCCAGGATAATTTTTAAAGCTGCAGTCAGCTTATGTTCACCCCTTTTGGGGAAGCAGTTTACAGCTCAGAGCACTCCTTTTCTTCCATCAGACTTTCTCTCTAGATTTTAACCCCAGTACCTCTTATCCCAGTCATGGGGACAATCCTGTTAGGCACTTAGAAGGTGGAAAGTGATATACAAATAACACTCTAACATACCTATTTCCTTAGCACCTACATTCTCTACTAACAATATAAAATGTTCAGTGCATGGCTAACTTTTGCCTTTTTAAAATGCTCAGCTCCTAATAAAAACAAAACAAAATAAAACAAAACAAGTACTCTTGCACCTCTTTGCACACGCTGACCACAGATAGCTTTAAAGAACTTATGACTGATTACTGAATTGAATAACCCAAAAAGAAGCTAAGGCCATGAACACAGCCCTCAGTAATATTCAAGGCTGAGTGTTCTGACTCACCTCTGATTAGAAGCAAATGCAGATGAAGATTAATGAGGAATTCAGATAACAGCACAAGCAGTTTGGTAGGAAGTTCTGTAACATGAGTCTGTTCTTTTCTGAATTCTAAGGGCATGTTCTGGAAGACATCCAATTGCTGTCCAAAGCCCTGTACTTTTATTTTTACAAAATGATGCAATTGGAATCATACCACAGACACCTTTTCACTTCTACAACACAACAAAGCAAAACTGATGTATATTGATCTGGCCACACAGCTCTAATAAAGTGAAACTCCTTACACAGCGTGATTTCTCTTCTGATTGTGTTACTCTACCTTATTACCTGTGTATCACAGATATAATCTTTTACTCATTCAGTGACATGAACAGTAGCTTTACTGATATGGAGCAATGTGCTCATGTTGTTTATACGGGACTGAGATCTTGCAGTTTCACACTGAAGACATTTTCAACCATTTCACTGAAACCACTAAATGCCAGCTGAAATGCACATCTCTTATCTAAATGGGCTTCCTATTACTGGGTCAAGAAACTGTTTTTTTTTTCAAGAACTTTATTTCGTTTATCCATTAAAACACTTTTTCTTTCTTTTGAAAAATGAAAAATGTCCCTAGATGTATGTGTGCAACCACCTTCTCAGTGATGCATTAAAGAGCTCACACGACCACTAACTGTCAGCTGGATACAAAACATCAGGAGCCAAAACAATACCAAAGGGCCTATGTTGATACTATAGCTAGAGCCAAAACATCCCTTGGTGCACAGTGTAAAGAGAGACAAAGAAACACCTAGCAGCATAGAAAAAACCATTCAGAAAGAAATGGTGGGAACAGCAGTTTATCCTCAGCTTCCAGCAAGCTTTTTGTAAGGACATTACATGGAAACTGCTTTGGGGGCTTTAGGGGGACAGGAAGAGAGTGGGAAGGCTTTGATGGCTCCAAGATGAGACAGAGCACCTCTGTCTGTGCCAAAGGGACAAGCTGCCTGCCCTGCCACATGGCCTGGGGTAGCACAGAAGAAAGGGGACAATGAGATGAGTTTGGGAGCTTTGAGCCCATCTGCAGTCCTTGCAGCCTCATCATCTCAGCAGCTTTGCTCCCACAGTGGCACAGGTGAGACCAGGGGCTGGGAGGTGATGGTTTGCTCCTTCCTCCCCACACCTTTCCCTGCCTCATCATGGCCCTAGTGCCTGCAGTGTCATCCCCTCCTCCTCCTCTCCCCTACCTTAGTCCTCACAGAGCAGTTCCTCACACTTTTTCCCTCACATTTCCAGATTTTTTTTCGCTTTTACTTACATCCGTTTCCCTTGAGGCACCACCCTCGGGGCTGAACAGCCTGGCCACATCCAGGAGCCTGAACCGGCTGAGCCCGCCGCGGGGCAGCCTGAACCCCCTCACACAGAGCTCTCCAGTGCAGCTGCTGCCTGCTTTTCCCCCAGCCAACACACCACTGCTAGGGGAAAGCCAGAGGCCCTCACGCAGGCCCCTTCTGCTGCTGTGTGGCCCTGAGCGCCACCACCTCACTGCCTCCTGGCGGGAGGGCCTGGGGAAGGCCCGGGGAAAGGCCCCGGGGGAAGGCCTCAAGCAGCTTCACCTGCCAAAGGTGTTTAGCATCCCCTAGTCACTTATTAAATGATTGCTGGAAATAGGGCAGAGCACTAATTAGACATAGTGCTGGTCATCAAGTCCTTAAGAGCTACACTGGGAGCTGCACCTACAGCTTTAGCTAATAAAACCAGACAACTGAAATGTCCTCTGAACATTGACAGGGACGGAGGGTCACCATGCATGTCTTGGCTCTGTTGCCATGACCGGGTTGGGGGGAGACACAGGTCTAGCCTGTTCTCTGTACCTGTCTGTTCCTCTGTCAGGTATTTCACCACATGAGAGAATGAATCACCTTTAAATTTGCAGAATCCCTTTTTAATTGACCTCTAAAATTGCATTAGTCCACATTTATGCTACAGTTGACAATAAATCTGGGTGTTTTTCCTTCCCTGTTAAAAGTCAAAGCTGCTTACCTAAAAATAGCTACTGCTCTTTAGCCCAATAGGTTTTATGTGTATATTTTTCATATTACCATCTCATTATTTTAGCCTCAGTAATGATATTCCAGACCTCAGGTTCATTTTGAGGACACTCCAGCTGTTCATGTGTTGAACTGTGCGCATGGGGTTATCACAGGAGGGAATAAGAAAGAGTATTTCATCACCCAAAGCACAAGGTTTTACAACTCAGTTCTCTGAGCTCCGTGACATACTGTGTAATCACCACAGAAACCCCCCCAATTGTCTATGTTAGATCAGTGAACCAAAACCACATTCTTGGCAATGACAGATGCACACATCTTATTCTTTCAGTTGGATGTTGCTAAAAATACATTTAAATACCAATGGTCCTTTTGGTGATTCAGAAGATGACAATATTCTCTGGGCTACTGCACGTCTGGTGAAAATTGGACCACAGTCCATTCCTGGGTCAATGTCCATTGCTAATAGGAGTAATTTTATAGAAGCATATCTCATAGAACGAGGAGAATTAAACCTCCACCATAGACAGACCTCAGGGCAGTTTTTGTACTATGAATCTGTCCTCACTTGGGTTTAGGTTGTTATCTCCAAGAAGCTGGTCCAGTAGTGAATTACCTGTCCCTTGTCCCAGGTGTTAACAAGGTTTATGTAAGCAGGAATAAGAAATTGGGGAGAGGTGAGCATTCACCACCCAGAAGGCCCATCACAGTTCCAGCACATAGGATGACACTTTGCTTCCCCAGATTTCCTGGACTGGTTGTCCTTTCAGGTCACCCTGTACAACTTGCTTGTGTAGCTGCTTTAGCAATTAACACAAATGACAGCCCAGCCCCAGGAGAGGGGAAGAGACACTGCAGGGTTAAGTGAACAGAGCTCTGCAGAAAACAGGGACTGTGGTAGAGATTTCCCAGTGATTTCTGCCAAGACCCATCTCTCTAATGGGCTCCTGTCTTCTTGTGCTCACATAAATACACTCACTACATGCCACTTGTGAAGTTTTATTTGTTAATTTTCTGAAGTACTTTAAGATCCTGATGTTTAATCAGCACAGTTTTGATTGTTGATATTGAGATCTAATATTCTTTGAAATAAAAACATCTAGCAGTGCGTGGTAAGAAAATGAAGTGTTGCTCCTGTGAATGGAAGGCCAGTATGACTAATGACAGTGTCAGGAATCTGATGCTCTCTGAAACTAGTGCTGTATATTCAAACAGCCCTTCTGTACAGATAACTTGCAGAAAGGAGTATAATAGCATCCTTTCAACTACAGCTTTCCATCTCTCTAGATATTTCATTGCACTCCTAACTTCAAAATCACCTTCCTTTAAATAGCCAGGCTCTGCATTATACAATACCTTGTGCTTTGGGAAGGCCTAAAAACAACAGTGCAGCCAGTAGCAGGGACACAATTTAACATTCATCAGAAATTTCTCCTGCAAACTCAAGAATTACACTCAAGTAATTCTGTAATAAACTCACCAATAATCTGGCAGTAAAAACAAACAGCTCTGTTTCACAGGGCCAGTTCAAATTTCAGCAGGTTCAGTGACTCTCAGAGGATCCAGAAACACTTTCTAAATACAAGCTAAAAGCATTCACTTCACTGGCTTGGTTTTGTTTTTTCTTTTGTTTTGTTTTGTTTTTGTTTTTTACTCCCCGTTTCATTTATTTCCTTATCTTTTTATTTTATTTGATTGATTGTTTTTTAGCTTCTCTCAGCCATCCTTACTTTGTCTTTTGCGATATGAATCTCAAGCAAAGAATGAGGGGGTGTGTTTAATATAATCTGATATAGCAGAAAGAGCCAAAACAAGCCAAAGGACAAATCTATATATTAAAATTTCCTCCCCTCAATCTGCTCTCATACTTTCGCCATCCAACAATAAAATAATGCTAAATATTAACAATTCCTACAGTGCTAGACTTCAGCCAGCATTTAACCCGAGAGTCCTCTATTAATGTGAATGGAAATAAGTAAGGTTTTGTCACATCCTGATCCACATTACAGCAGAAATAATCAGCTGTTGCCACAGAGGCTTTCTAAAGGAAAAAAAAAAAATACATTCAAATGAACAGAAATTGGTAAGATAAAAGAACTGCTATATAAATAATATTCTTCTTCTTAATGTTATGCATTTTTATTTTCCAGGAATCAAACTGGCATTCTTTGTGTGCATTCAGAAATCACAGTCATATTCTGAAATGTTTAATTTACATGCAAATTAGATTCAGGGACCTACTAGTTGCAGATATTCCTTTTCAGTCATAAACTGGCCTTTAAGCGTAAGTAAAAGGATAATATTATGGCAACAAGATTATTACTGGTTCTCTAGAAGTTCAACTTTGACAAGCTGTGCAGATTTGATTGAGTGAACAGGAATCATTGGGTGGGGGGAGGAAGAGGTTTTATAACAATGAAAAATCTGAATCTGCAGAGTAGCTAATGTGAAATTGCTTAGTGTTGGAGTAAATAATGAAGATTTTTTTTTTTTTAATTACACTTTGTTACACTTTCTAATCTGCCAGTGATTTAGCCTGTGCATCACCTTTATTTTTCCAGAGAAAATGCTGACAGTTTTTTCTACTCTGTCCACAATGTCTTCTTTTAGTCCCAGTAGATTTCAATAATATACTGCTCAAAAAGGTTTCATGGTGGTGACAGATATGGAGGAAGCAGTTTAGCAACAGAAAGCTACAGTGCAAAGCCTGGTGAAGGGAAACCAAGAATATAAAGTACTTAATCACAACAGCTCTGCCAGGTACAAGCCTTGAAAAACAATTCTCCAGAGAATTCTTTCAGTGCAAAGTTCTCCAAAGCATTGAGAAGCTGCATCTTGTGTGAGCAGTGGTAGAGTGTTTAGCTTTAATCATCAGTATTAGAAATAAAAATGTTATTTGATGGAAAATTGCTCGACCTGAAAGCAAACCAAAGTAGAAATAGACTTTATCTAAAGTTTTGGATTGGGGTAGACAACTAGGAGAGTAGGAAATAAATTTTTCTCTTTGCCTGCCTCTGGCTCAAGAGGCCTAAATGTAACAGCTCTAAAGACATCTTAAATGAAGTATATATAAAAAAGGTGCATGTTTTCACCCTTGAGATCTTTCCATGGAAAAAGAGGGCAACAGACATCTTGCAAAACCAAGTCTTTTCATCTGTGAAAGGGAAAAATCTTTATTTCACAGAGAAGAAACTCACTTGATAGAACTCCCTCCTCACTATTTCACTATGCACAGAAATAAAACCTTATAGCATCTTCACATTGTCCGTGAGCACAACAGCACTGCAAACCTGCCAAGTGCCCAGGATGGCTTCCTAGCAATACAAGAATACATTAAGAAATGGTTTGGGAAGTGCATGAAAACGCCATGACAAATGTCATTAAAAGCCTTTTGCACTGTGATGGTAAAACAATTTGAATGCTGCTTCCATAGAGATTCTTAATACAAGGATTTTCACACTGGAAAATTAGTTTAGCTAAATCATTTCCATGCATGGCTGCAGAATGTTCACAGCCATGCAGTTACAAAGCACAGGCCTAATTTCTACCCTCCTGGGACTTGTGCAGCTTTCACTCCAGTGTGGGATGCTGCAAAGGTGATCTCAAGCTAGTGGATGCAATTAGAGCCTTGTTTCAGTGTCAGCCTGGAACTGAACTGGTAGCAGTCATTTCATGACACAGCTGGAGAAGGAGGAGACCTTGCCCTTGTGGTGACAGATAAAAAATACTGTAAATTAAAACAGCAGCCCAAGAGAGTTCCACGTCCAGAGACAGGCTTGGCACGCTACTAATTTAAGCAGGACTTTGCAAAAGGAAATCTTAGCAGTAGGTAAAACTCATCTGTTTAGCTCTCAGGCTGGGCAGTGACATATTAAATACCCCAATACCAAACTAAAAGCATGTTAATGCATTTTGCTTTCAAAGACACTGCTCTGGGAGATGAGGCTCCCAAACCAAACACACTGGTGGGAAGGAATGCCATGAAAGCCAGCCTGGTGTCCAAGCACCCTCCAATGCCTATGGAAGTCTTCTCAGAACCTTAGTGTTCCTTTGGTTTAAAAATATTCATGTGCTCTGGAAGATAAATTCAGCTGCATGGAAAAGTCCTTATTTATAGGACAAAAAAAAAAAGAGGAGGAAGAAATCTGAGCAGTTAAATGAGCAAATCACTGTCCCAAAATCTCAGTGACAACAGTAAGGGGCACTTTGTGCCTGCAGACAGATGGTACCTGTCTTCTCCTGTGTTGCTTAGCTCATTTTCTCCCAGCGTCCTCAAGTATACCATGAGATTTAACATTATAAATGTCCTCAGCTAGTTTAAGTACTTCAACAATTTTGCTTCTTAATTATACTGCAGAAAAAGTAGTAACAATAACACCTAAAAAAAAAAACCCATACAAAAAACCAACCATAAACCAACCACACCAAACAAAAACCAACACACCACAACAGTCTTTTCCTGAATAGAAATACCATCTGTTATCTTGGCTATTCTACTTCATTTTCTTCTATTTTTTACCATCTTTTCTTTTTTTTTTTTTTTTTTTTTTTTTTTTTTTTTTTGACCCAAACTTTACTCTTTTTCAAACACAATTAATTTCTTTGGAATTAACACAATACCATTTTCCCCTGCTTGACCCAAACCAGTATCTTATTCAAAGACTTTTGATGCTGCTTGTGCAGTAGACTGGGGATTTAAATATGACCTACCTAATTTCCTTTCCTTGACAAAGACACAGTTTGACTTTTAAGCTTTCTGGGTATCCCCATGCCTGCAACTATTACAAATGTCAATTTAAAACATCAACTTAAAAAGCAGGGGGTGGAGGTTGAAGGCTGCCAATAATTTATGTTGCTCTTATAAAAATATTTGCAGTATGTAGGCTTCCACTTAAAAACTAGTGATGTTATTTATGTCAGGAACTGTAATACCAGGGTTGACCTTTCATTCTGTTCCTTTCTGTACACACAACAAATCATGCTGATACACTTACCCCCTTCCCTCAAGCAATGCACTGTAAGAGGATAACAGCCTTCTTCTCTCAAACCCTGCTGCTGAGGTGGCACCTGGCAGTGTGACTAACCTGCACACACCAAGACTCAGAGGGAGCAGAGCCATGACAGCCCCCAACACAGAGCACAGTTGCACACTGTAGCTCCAAAGGACTACACCAAAACTACTGGGAGTCACCTGGGGCCCAGCCCACGGAGCTGCTGGGGAGCAGGAAAGAGCAGGAAGAGCTTGGGACAGCTTAGGCAGGGTGTCCTCTGATCAGGACAGAAAGTGCATTTACTGCTCGTAAAGCAATTTAGGGGGCCTGCTTTAAAATCTGTCTTGAGGGCAGCATGATGATGGCATTTCATTTTATCTGAAAGGTGCAGTTTTCTGATTAAAATTAACTATTCCCATTAAAAATGTTCATCATGCAGAAAGGAGAAAAGGTAGCAAACATTTCAGGTGCCTCAAATGGTGGTAACAGAGCCGCAGTTACAGAGGGAGGCTGGTGCTTCCTGGGAATATATAATCATTGTTTCTCTCATTTCTCTTCATCCCTCAAGGAAAAGAGGATTTTCTTCACTAAAACGTTCCCATACAGGTATCTTTGTATAGCTATCAGTTCTTCTTGTCATTATTTCATTTCCTGAAATAATTTCATATAGTCACTGCTCTGACCCTTTCCTAGTCTTTCCTTTTTTTCTTTTTTTCTTCTTTAATTTGAAAAGCCCTACTGCATTACCAGTGATTTATTAGGATTTTTTTCTACTGCTAATTGTGACTGATTTCAATAATCTGTTTGCCAAGCTCTCACAAACTATTGATTAGCACACACACTTGAAAACCCTTGCCTTACATTCAACACACTACATTAACTCATTAATGATTCCTACAAAAGATGGATAATAATATGATAAATCATTCCAACTGCTGCAAAATTTGCACGTGGAGCTCTTAACCTTGTTTTGCCTGATCTTGTACAGAGGACCAAATAAATACAGTTCACTGTTATAATTAACCTATTGTGTTCTCTACAGACAAGGTAATAAGCAGCCTAACCAGGCAAAAAGGTCCTGAAAGGTCCCCACGTCCACTTTGATGTGGTGAACGTTTCATAATGTTGCCATTTACACCAACTACACCTGCAAAGCATGGAAAGAAAATGAACAAAATCTCTGCATGTGTTCTACATATATTAATATTTGTAGAGCATCTAAATGTCTTATGCACTCAAGAAAACAATTCATTCTACCCATTGCATTTTCTTGAATTCCAACAAAATGGCGGCCCCCAGCTCATCCACCCTCTGGCCCTGGAGGGCAAGGGGGCTCAAGCAAGCTGGCTAATATTCAAACACCATTTCCTCCAGGCTCAGGATCAGTGTA
>JAOEGS010008799.1:0-25005 GCA_025447755.1 Corythornis vintsioides | reverse complement strand
AAAGATAAAGGAAGACAACTATATGGCATCACCTTTAGAGCAAGAAAACTATTAATATAATGCCATGGGATGCTTTTGCAACTTGTCTTTATAACAACTGCAGTGTGAGTGCCCCAGTACCACAGTGACCTGCCTTCTGCTGTCATTAGGCAGTGCTGGAGCAGCAGCAGAACAAATGTGGCTAAATGCAGCAGGGGTGCTAGCTGAGAGCAGTCCCCAGAGCTGGTGCACTGTCCATGGGAAGGCCTGTTGTGAGTGGATGGATGAGCTCCTATTCCAGCTGCACAGGCAGTCACACATCTTGTCAGACAGCATCTTGACAGCACGAGGATGCAGAGCATGGTTTCTGACTGACAGATGAAGCCATGTGAATTCTTAATGTAGCTTTTCATATCTATATAAAATATTACTGCTCCTTACTCAAAATTTCAATGGTCTGAAAAATTTTACCTCCTTTTTGTACTTAATTTGGGCAGTTGGTGGACTTCAAACTTAGTCAAGCTTTCATCAGTATTGGTAAAACATTTGAAGATTCTAAATGACTGCTTTATATTTATAGAAGGGTCTATTCTCAATTTATTTTTATAATACTGCACATAGTATCAGGACACTATCTTAAAAAGACAAATAATGCAGTTCATTTCCAAAACTCAGCTAATGTGGAGATGTTTCTATGCAATGCACAGAGGAACTGATGTTAAAAGACTCATCAGATCCTGCTTCATAAAAATTCTTCAGCTGCTTTATGTAGTAAATACACTACATTCAGAAGGAGATCTATTACAGAAACCATCACTGATTAGAAGTACAGTCCTTCTTCACCTAACAGGCAGTATTTTATTTATTGAAATATATCCAACAAATCTGCCACAGAAGGCACCTCAAAGGCCAACAGTCTCCCTGTGTCCTTCACCATCCTTTACCAAACAGAAATCAACATCACTTCTGAGAATGAAGACTGGAGGGATTGCTCAGGGGTGAAAAGGGGGGGACATTCCCCCTTCCTAGGGCAGGTTGCCTGGGCACAGACAATACACTCTCACTTCAACACAGTTCTGAACTCTGAAAAGAAGGTGCTGTGAGCACTTGTGGTCCTGCAACAACTGCTCCCCTTGTTCAGAACCAAGCAGTCAGAGAGCAGCAGTGACCAGGACAGGTCACTGAGTGAAAACTGCCTTTTGCTCTTGCACTCCTTTGCAGGAAACATGATGGAGTCAGAGATTTCAGGCACAGGAGTAACCATTTTACACTCAGCTAATCTCATCTTCAGCTTTATGAAGGCCATCAAATTTAATTTGGCAATTTCTGTAATAATCTCAACCATTTCTAGCTGAGAAGCAACATATGTTTTAGAAAGGCATCCAGTCCTGATAATCAGAGAATACTCACATTTCTCCAAGCTCTTCAGGGAGCTCATCTGATTCAATAGCAAATGCAGAACTCTTTAGTATTACTTCTGTGGGACTCCTATTTAACTCTCCTAGGAATATAGCTGTCAACCCTTACCAACTCTAAATTATCCAGTGGTTTGCTGCCAGCTAGAATGTCATGTCCCTGACAAAACACTTGGTGTTCCTAAGGGTTAATGAACTGCTTAAGCATTCATGTAAACACAACGTTTTCAACATATCCAAATAAAATAAACCTGGAGGTTTCCCCAGGTTAAATTGGATTTTCTATACTTTCACATAGCACATCTAAAGATGGGCTTGAAGTTCTCCCTGTATTCATAATTATATTAGCAGGCACTTAAATGTGTCTAGTGTATTAGGAATAAAAGTTTCTGTCACCACCTCTCTGCAGTGTTCTATCTCTGATCAACAGGAGATCCCAACAACTGCAGTCACATGAGAATAACAGAAATAATTTTCATTAAATTGTGCAGTAACGTGCACACTTTACACTGTGGGACTGAAAAAAAACCCCCACTTTTCATCATTTCATCTGCATTCCAAAGTTTCTGTGGCCTAGTTGCTGGAAAGTTAAATTGCAAATTTCCAACACACTAGCCACCCTTCACTAGCTCTGCTTTTTACAGCTTGAGGTGCACTTTTGTTAGCACATTTCTCATCAATATACATTACCTGCTGCTTTTATAGACAGCCTTCCATGCTTGAGCAAGTTTGTTTAAAGATAGATCAAGCATCCCTATCTGTAAAATTTGCAGCTTGCAGATTAAATTCAAGGAGAGGGCTACTAAGTGCATTGGATTTCTGGTGGGAGGGATGAAAATGGTCATAGTTTCTTTTTTTTTTTAATTTCTCTTTGTTCAAGAATGGAATGATGTGTATTTTTGGTAAACAAACAGAAGATTATTCTAGAAGATATTGATGTCATTATCAGCATATTCTGTATCTATACTAATTTGCACATGCCTAAAGTTTGGCTAGGAAAGTGTAAAGCTAGGCTATCTTTAACCAGATCTCACAAGGATTGCTAAGCTCCCCAACTGCAAAATATTCAAGATAAGGGAGAAGAATTTAACATACTAGTCTGATTATCTGGAGACTGGTGATTTCAGGCACTTCAACCTGCTGAAAATGCCTCACCCTCCTTTCACTTGTGACAGAGGCAGCACAACACACACACACACACACTTGCCAGCAAATTCTTCAGCACTTTTACTGTAATGGGAATGCGTTTTGTTGTGGTTTACTTCAAAAAATAAATACATAAATAAATTGAAGCTGAGCTACAGCTTCAGGACTGTGTTTATTATATGTATAGTCTTGACTAGTGGAATCTGTGCAGCCCATTCCAAAGCAGGCTGCCAAATGCCAGAGGGGTTTCTTTCACTTGCAGCCCCGCTGAAGTTTTCTTTGTGGCACTCCTCTTCTGAATCATTGCCTGCTTCTTGCTTACCAAACATTCATATTCAAAGCACCATCAGCACAATAGCAATTAACAAAGAGCCTTTTGTGCCAACGGGCTACAACTTCATCTCGCACACCCTTTGCAGCAAAAAAGCTCTTTTCTGTTCTTGCCGGTGTCAGTGGAGCACTCATGCCCTGTGGGAAGAATGCTCCTTTCAGCGCAGGGGGGACACGGCTGTGCCCAAGGACAGCCCAGGGCAGGACTAGGGGACCGAACAGATCCTTCTCTGACCTCTAGGGAAGCTCAAGTGTGAGAATTGCACACTGACAACCAGGTGCAGCCTTTGGTTTGGAAAGGGCACGGTGCTTCCACTGGATGTTGATCTTGTCTCTGCTGCAAAAGATAGGGAAATCCCACTTCTGAGCTTGTCACAGGGATAACTGACATCATACAGGAAGGCTAGTGACTGCCCTGGAGTCATTTACAGCAGATAATGCTAAAACCCAGCAGCAATGAGAAGGAAGGAGATTCTGCAGCTACACTGCTCTCACAACTGGTGGCTTTTGTTGCCAAGCTGTGCCATTGGCACTGAGATGAACACAGGCTCCCTGTGAAGCAAGACTGCTCCTTAACACTGTGCCATAGGTGCCACGATCACAGTAATGAGAGAATAACTAGAGAAAATGGAAATGCTTTCTATTTCTTCCTAGCAATAATCTGTAGGTAATTCCACAAGGTAAAAAAAGGGAGTTGGTGAGAAAAACACAGTATAATAGTAATAATGGCATATGAGCAGTATCAAGGCATTGCACACTCATGGAAAGATGTAGGATAGAGATGAGAATCTAACTTCTAAAAACATCTTCAATGTAAAACGGTCACAGTATTTCCAAATACCAGAACTACAGCAGCCTTGTGACATGTTAATAAACTCCATCGTTCAACAACAGCTGTATTATTGTCAGTGTTTTACCCTGAGCTCCCACCAGCACAAAACTCACTGGTAAAACAAGAAACAAAAAGAAACCAGCCCCTCAAAGGCCCTTGTGTGCCTTTATTTCACACTGAATAAGCAGGCACAGTCCAGCCTGCTGCTGAGCTTTTCCTCACCAGTTGGTCAAAACATGGATAGACTTGGTTACAGCTCCTAATGTGTGGATCAACTGACCCAGAATAACAGGGTAAGTGACACAGAAATCACTAGCCTGGATCAGACCACATCAGCCTGGGCTGAGATGCTGCCTGTGCCAGAACCCTGCACCAGCAGACACCTCTGTTTCTGGGTATCTGGCAAGAACTGCTCCAGGAAGAAATAAGTTAATATGCTCAGATTTGTTTCTCCACATTCTTCAGTACTGCTCTGCAAGCCGTTGATGGAGGGGCAAAGGGTGGAAATTGTACATCTCTGAGGAACAATTAACTTCTTTGTTAATTCCCTGAGGGGCAGCGTAAGCCATAATACCATAAATTATCCCAAGGAGAATTTTTCATAACAGATCTACATTAAAAGAGGCTCATGCATTTGTATTTAGAAGTGGCTCAACACTAAAACAGTGCATTTTTTTTTTTCCTACAGTAATACAGAAAGCATTGCATTTGCACCTTAATCACAGAAAAATAAAGGGCTCAGAAAAAAAAGTTATGATAATTCATATATCCTTTTGCCTGAGATATAATTCAGCATCAGGAATACATCATTATAATACATCTGTATACATCATTAGCTACTGTGTTTGCCATTAATACTTCACCAAATCTGTGTGAACATATTGCTGCTCCATAAAGTGGTTAAAAAGGAAAACTCTCATTTTTCTGCTTCACCTTCCTCTATACATTATACAATAACCAGCCATACTGTATCTATATTTCCTGAACTAATATGCATACAAATATGATAGAATCTGCAAGGTTTTCTCTTCACAGACAGCACTGCCAAGGAAAAAAATTATATATACCATCATGTTCACCACTTTGCTGTTGGTTTTATTAATGCATATATATATAAGCCAGGGAAAGCAAGTCATTGAAACAAATCCTGTCCTTAAGAGTGGAAGGTGCTGAGTCTTACTCTCAGTTCCTTGGAAAACTCATTTCAGTCTCAGGTCATTGACTGTTTTCCTGAGCACAGCCACATGCCAAATGAGGCTGACAACTGCACTCCCATTCCTGCCCACTCTTGTAAATAAATACATGTTTAATTATATTAACTTCAAGCCACTTCTCCAAACATCTATCCTCTCAACCATAGCAGTTCTCCAAAGAACTCTCAGATTTTGAAAGGAAGAACATTAATCTCCCAAAATTCCTAAATATACCCCACGTTTCAGCACCTGAAATCTCTCTCTGCACAGACTGTTCTACTTGGATTAATCTCTTCAGGACAAAGGGGATGACTGTTCTCATCAGACTCTCATCCAGGAGATCAAGATCAAGACTAGATGATCTTCTAGGTCCCTTCCAACCCCCAGTATTCTATGATTCTGTGATCCTGTAAATTCCCCCACAGCATCCATAGATTTCCTTAGGATTCCCAGTTCTGGCCTCTGGAACATTTGGGCTGAAACACAAACACCTTTCCCTACCATTCATCCACATCCTCATGACTTCACCTATGGTTTATCTTCCCACAGCCAGGATGCAGTAAAAATATTACTTGTCCAAGTCTGACACTGCAGAGCAATCCACATGAGGCCACCCAGGAAAAGCCCTCCCTGTGCAGCCTCAGTGAGTGCCAGAGCTGTAAGAAGTGATCACTAAGAATAGAAGAACCTCCCACCTTCCAGCACTCAGCTTCTCCAAATGCTTAGCTCAGCTTCTAGAAATGCCAGCCTTGGGCTCTTGCCCTGACACTGTAGGTTGTGAGCCTAAGAGGGGGTTTCCCAGGCAACACAAATCTGTCTAGCAACCACCCATGTCAGCAGGCACAAGGTCATCACAGTTCTGTTTGCTGTTTCCCATGGCATCATCTCCTTCCTTGGCAGCTAACAGATGCACATGGTGCCTGCTCAACCTTGGCTCCTGGTGCCAGCAACCAGAAGCCAGCTGGATTTGCAAGCCAGCTTTTGACAGCCAGCAGCACTGACCAATGCTGATACAACACACCCTAGTTCCCGAGCTGACAGAAAAGGTCCTTGCATGCTCTGGATGTTAAATGCCCAGTGCTGCCTGCTCCTACCCATCTAGGTGTGCCAGCAGGCACTGGCAGACAAACAGCCCAAATCAGGCATCCACAGGCACATGGCAGCCTGAAGCATGCAGGGAAACATCCTGTAAAATCACAAAGTCATTCCAGTTGGAAAAGCCCCTTGGGATCATCCAGCCCAACCATTAACTGCTCTACACAGTTCACCCCTAAGCCATGGCCCTCAAACCCACACGTGTGTTGAAGTGGCAGCAGTGGCATCGTGGGGTACCTGTCACTCTTGGAAGCTCTCCCTGGCTGTATTCAGTGACTGGGGCTGCACTAGGGACCTGAACAGGTACAGCAGGATGGGAGAAGCCACTGTCACTATGGTAGCTGCTGGGGCTTTTTTTTTTTTTGGCATTATTTAGGTTGTGAATCCCCCACAAACACCATCAGTGGCTTTGCACTCTCTTCCAAGTTCAGAACTGAGAATATTAGGCACTACAGATTAAAAGATCCATCAAAATATTTTTTCCCCATCAAAAATACAGCTGTTTGATGGGATGTTCCACTTAGATTTACTTAACAGGACCCACTAAATAATCACTTTTTTCAACTTATTACATGACATGATTATTTTTAATTTCACATGCTTCTTGGTTGGCTCCAATTTTTGTGCCTACGGAGGAGGTACATTACATCAACATTAGCACGTTTGTCACATAGAAATGTAATTGATTTGGGGGAAAAAAATGAGATGGGGAACGGCATACTGGCTGAAAAACACTTTAAAATAGCCCAAAGTTCTGCAAATTGAACTCAACTCATTATCTTATTTTTAATACTGAGATTGAAGCAAATATGCTACCCCACGCCTTCTTCAGAATCCTTTGCACAAGTTGCTTTCCACTGCCATGAATATGAAGCAATTTAAAGAAGATCAAAGAATTGACAGGCCTGATGATGAGAGCCCCCTCAAAGTGATGACTGACACCAGTGATGGTTTGACATGTTGAAGATCTAGGCACTGCATCACCTGGAGTTACCTCTTCACCTACTGCAATTAATGATCTGATTTTGTATTGGAGATCCCATTGTTTATCCCAAGATGCTTTTAGGATATCAGGAAAAATAACAAATTCTGTTTACCTGGCCCTGCTCTTCCACTGTTAGTCCTGCTAAACACCATACTGTTGGTTAGAGAAGAAAGGCTTCTAGCTGGGTATTCTAGAACTATATGAAACAAGTTATTTGCTACTACTCCTTCAAGAATAAACAACTTGGGTTGGTGTTTTAACAAGGTATTTAATTGCTATCATCTTCATCTAATCTGGGCTTATCTTTTTGCATAGTTTCACACACATACAGAAGTTTTTGCATGTAAAGTGCTGTTAGAATTAGAACTCTTAGGTAAACTAAGAGAAATACCTTGAGTTTCTGCAGTAGTTGAGATGGCATTTATGGTGACAGCTTCATTTGTTAAGGAAAAAATGAGATAAAACCAAGGGAAAAGTTGCTTGGTGATATGAAATAGCCAAATACCACTGTTCCATCCCCACAAAGGAAACTGTTTAGTCTGTCACTCACTGCTGTGATACATGCAGGGACTACAATCCAAAACACACACATAACAATGCCTTCCATCTCACTTAACAAGTGCCCTTACATAGAAGATTCTGCAAACAAAGTCCTTGTTTTACAGAGCCTCAAACAGCTCAGCCTGTGCAATTCTCCTCAAGCAGAAAATGAACCTTTGAGAAAATCTCAGATTACCAAAACAATTTGATTTTATTCTTCTTCAATATAATTTAACTTTCAAATTAGGCAACATGGTCCTTTTTAAAACTAGTGAAGTAATAATTTATCTCATCATCTGACATCAACACAGAACTCTGGGGAAGTTGTTTAAGAATGAGAGAGATGCTCTTTAACATAGCTGGCTCATACCAGTTTGGAAAACAAACCTGCAACTCGAAAAGGAAGGAAAAAGGCCAAAACTCAGGATCACCTGTAGAAAAACCTACTTTCCATTATATATATTTTTAATTTACATTGTTTAAAAAATGAATTAAGTGTTTAAAATAGTGCTCATAATTTGGAATACATAAAAATATCTTTGACCTACTGCATTAGAGAGACTAGGGCACTGATGGAATATTGATGCTCATTTAGATAGAAGAGGGAATGTGTTTCTGTGAAGTTCTGAGGAGCCTTTCCCCACTGGCTGTTGAGGACTGCTCACCAGTTATGAATTACATTGGCAGCCCAGCAGTTTTCCTCCACTCATAGCTCCTTTTAGAGAATTGAACAGCACAAGAATATTCTCAAATGTATTTGACCATTTGTCTTCAGTACACTAGGACTTCACATCCACCTAACCTGTTACCTCCACTCCAATCAATGCTGTAACTTCTGATCAATTGGGAAAGTAAATCAGAGCAGAAGGTGCCATCTGGCTGGGGTAATGGTGTTGTAGAGGCACAGCATGGCTCCAGCATTTCATGACCTGCACAGCTTCCACTTTGGTTTGCACTTAAAGGGAGCTTTGATCCAAAAAAGCTCCTAATGTGCTGCGTTGCACCTACTTGAAATGATGCCACAGCCAGTGCCAACAGAGAGGCTTAACCTAAATTCCTTCCAGTTTAAAGAAAGATATCTGAGTGTCAATACATTGCTTTTTTTATGGGACCCAAATCAAGCAGATACTTGAAGAAGAATTACCTTTGTCTCCCTCACCTTCTTGAAGTAAGCACATCAAATGATACTTGGCTTTCATTCCCTTAAGGTATGTTTTACTAGAATAATAAAAACACTAGAACAAAATCACGTAAAACATTGAAAACTCTGAACTGCTGTGTGAAACTTGAGATGCTTGTAAATAAATCTCTCCCTGCTCACTCTTCCAACTGACCTTTCTTCCAGCTCTCCCAGTGCAGTTTAGTGAGTTTTTACCCTGACAGGCTAGAAATGGGCCAACAGGAACCTCATGAAGCTCAACAAAGCCCTTCATCTGGGGAGGAACAACCCCATCCATGAGTACATGCTGGGAACCATCCAGATGAGATCAGCTGGGTAAAACAGGGATGGTCATGGTATACAACAGTGATCCAGCAATGTACCCTTGCAGCCAAGAGGCCTGATGGGATCCTGAGCTGCCTTAGGAGGAATGGTGTCAGCAGGTTGAGGGATGATTCTTTAGTGGGTCCAGTTCTGGGCTCCAGAGTAAAAGACACAGACATACTGGAGAAAGTACAGAGAAAAGAACCTAAGAGATAATATGAGAAAAGCTGAGGGAGCTGGGACTGTCCAGGGAGGTTCAGTGTGGTGGCATCAATGCGGATGAATATGTGAAGGAAGAATCCAAAGAGGATGGAATCAGGAATTTCTGAGCAGTGCCAGTGACAGGACCAGGGGCAAAGGGCACAACAGAAACACAGGAGTATTTCTGTATATTGAGAAACACTATGAGGGTGTGGTATTCACTGTGAGGGTGGCTGAGAACAGGCAGAGGTTCAAACCCAGGGAGATTGTGGAGTTACCTTTAGAGATAACCACAAGCTGGCTGGACATGGTCCAGGAGGTCCTGGAACCTCCTCTAGCTGGGGCTGCTTGAGCAGTGGGGTTGGACCAGATGCCCCCCAGAGGTTAATTCCAGCCTCAATCATTCTGTGATTCTTCAGTTTCCACAAAATCTACCTACTGCCCCAGCTCAAGGCAGAGATCCACTCTGCTCCCTGTGAGCACAGACAGAAACACCTCCCCTTGGAGCAGCACATCTCTTACCAAGTTCAAACGCACACACGTGTGTGTGTGTGTGAAAAGCCTAAACAAACAGTTCTGTTATTAGTCATAAGCACATTCTCTTGCATCTTTCACCCTTTAGTTCATACAGTAAGTTAACACTGGGGGGTTTTTTTTCTGCATGCTGCTCTAGAAAACACCTTTGGTTGGGAAATCTCTGCTGTGGAGCTTATGAGTATTGACTCTGGCTGACTATTTGCTTAGGTGGCTATTTCAACTGGCTGGTTTTTGTTGCAGGTGTGTGGATCCTGGAACTGGTGCTGCTTTTTATTAGCACTGCAGATCCCCAGAGACAGTCTTCTGGAGGAGCTCAGGCTGGGTGCAGTTGGTTCACTGGCACTGAGTGACAAGGCAAACGTTCCTCCTCACCTGGGGCAGGCAGAGGCTGTTTGTGTAGGGCAGCCAAAATCATTTCTGCTTTCTACTCTCATTTCAATTGCACCAAGGGCTGGGCACAACTCTATTTCAGCTGCTGTAGAATTGCTGTGTTGCTGGGTTCATGATGCAAAGCACACATCTCCCTCCCTGCTCACTCAGAACCCTCTTTCATTTCATTTTCACCCCCACTGCCCGTTCCTCCTTAGCAGGTTAGGAATGGCTATTTTCTGCCAACATGCCTTCACCTAGGAGTAGAAACTGCCTTTTCTCTCCACCTTTACACACCAGTAGCGCAAAGTATCCCACAGCAAGAGCAGAATGAGCATCACTTCATAGCAATATTGGAAATTACACTAGTACTACAACAAACCAACCCTTCAGTGCTGGAGGAGCCCAATGAAGCCTCACTTCCAGCACTGGGAGATCCAGAGTGAGTGTTTAGCCTTCTGCTCCCAAGGGAAATGTCAACTTCCCTGCCTTAATTCTCTTTGGCATGAAAAATTCCCTGGAAATACATGTGGTTCAACAGAGAATGCTACAATTAAATACTGAACGCTGCTCTAAAATAAGCAGTTCAATTTAAATGCTGAATGTCTCTTCCTATTTTTTCTATCGTTTTTAATTATAATAATACATGCAATTACCAGTATGTAGTACTTTTCAGCTTTGGAATCTCATAGCCAAAATTAGATCATAATAAAATATTTCTTTGGAACTTTTTTTAATTTCAATAAAAGGTTCTCTTTCACTCCTTTTTAATAAGAATCTTCATTTTAAAGGCATCCAATTTAAGCACTATAGCACTGTGACAGAGCATTACAATAAAACAGAAAACTGACAGAATTAATTAATGAACAGTAATTACTGTAATTTACAGTAATTCGGTCTGACAGCATCTAATTACCAACAGAGCATCCCTATGACAATAAAGGTAAGCATTTTATTGCTTCTCATTTTTTTTTTTTAATGGGGAAATTGAGGCAGAAATGTTAATGAAGCTCAGAATACTGAAAAATTAGATGTCCAGGTTTGAGTCTGGTTTGTACCTGTGCTTAGATTTAAAGCTTCTCTCCTTTGATGGCAATGGCTCATTACTCTCTAGATCCCCCTGTTGGTTCAACATCTCAGAGCACTAACAAGCTGACTGGGAGGGGCAAGAAACTTTCACAGATGATTTATTTTTCTAGGGCTTTCATTTTTCATAAAGGGCCAAACCCCAAGTATATAAGTGGAGCTATTGGATTTTAGATTAGCTTGGAGGGATTAATTACCAGAAGTTCATTATAATAGCTTTCAGGCTTTTTTAAGAGACTCTGACTCCTTCAAAAGAATAATAATAAAAAAAATTTAAAATAAAATAAATAAAATAATTTTTAAAAAAATAAAATCCACTGTAACCCTGTTTCCTGAAAAACAAAGAGGAGGATTTGCAGCATATTAAACTACATGTGCCATTATCATGGAGTAGCCTAACCTCATGCAAATCTGCTTCCTCCTGATAAATAGAAGACATTTTACCTTCAGTAAAAGCAGGCTGAACAGACACAAGGCTAATTACTTTAGAGTGGTCAATATGGTTTCAAAGTAGATTGATCTCCTGTGATAAATTGCCTATAAATCCTCCCTTAAATCTCCTATTTTGTATTGTGCTCGTATGTCATCAGATGCAGCAACCCAGCAATAATCCAGGGCACTGCAAACACAGGGTTATGCACAAGACCCTTCCTGATCCCACCCACACAGGAATGGTTGTTTTCCCCACCCTGCTACTTTGCCTGTGCCCATTCCTGCACCACAGGCCAAGGACACAACCATCCTCTGCTCTGGAAGATCACCAGAATGCAAAGTCACCCCAAAACAAGGCCATTAAACAAATACACTGGAAATCTAGTAGAGCCAGAAATACTGAGATGGAAAAATGATGCCTTTCAAAGCAACCCCACATTTCATTGTGCTATGCAAATGGAACCCATCCCCTTGGAATTGTTTCTTGCTTTGGCTACTGGCAGCACTTTTCTGTAAGGCATGAATAAATGGCACATGTTCTCAATGTTCAAAAGCACAAATATTTCCCCTGACTTTTTTCCCCTTACTATTTCTTTTTTTTCCTTCCTTTTCCTCAGAAAAGGCTAGGAAGTCAATACAAAAAGCTCACTTGCCATTTTCCAGGGCTGGAGTAGAGCATAAAGTACAGCATCACCTCTGATTTCTCACATAAAGAAGAGAGTAAATGGAGGCAGCATAAACAAGAGAGTATTTTCAATGGTCTTTGGAAATAAAAGACATTTTCCAGGCTTTCTCTCTCATTACACAGTCCATTTACAGTTATAATCAGGGGTAATTAATAGGTTACCTACAGTCTCTTCTGCATCTTCCTCCCCCTTTAGATTTGCTAGCAGGTGTGTTAACACGGACACTCTGATATTCAGATGTGCCTGTAAGCTTAGGGAACTGCTGAACTTCTTACAATCCATTCTGTTTGTGCTGTTCTATCTGCACGTGTAAACAAAATGATGGCACAAAATGGCATCAGGATTTGTCATGAATTATCTGCTCACCTGCATGCACCTTTAGTGCAACCTCTTTCTCAGTCGAGTGTAAATTCTGCAGGATGTCCTTTTCAGTTGGAAAAAACCTCATAAATCCTGAAGAATTCTGGGCCCCTTTTGTAGCATCAGCCACCCAGACGTGAACTGAGTGTAAAGCCAGGGCTGTAATCCTCACAACATCCAGCTCTGGTGCCTCTGCCACTGCTCCCAGCTTCACCGAGCCACAGAAGGATAAAACCTGAGCTGAATTTTATCACTTAGGGATACTGTGAACATTGTGGACAACACAATCACCTAGGAGAAGTGTGATAAAGGCACCTGGAAGCTGTGATTTATCAGCTCTCACACCACAGGTATCGTGTTTTCTGCAAGAGGGACTTGGTTGCCAGCAGCCTGGCTACTTAGCTGGGGATGTTTGATGGGGAAGCCCAGGAAGAAGGTGGCAATAGGAGGAGACACCTCTGAACAGCCTGAGCAGCTGCTGAAAATGACAGTTATTTCTCTTGGATTGCAAGATAATTCCCCATTCTGCCTATGCAGGAGAAGCTCACTCCATTTTAGGGGGGAATTTGATGTTCCAAAATCTCGTTTCAATCAGATGAAGAACACCACCAATATTCCAACCCTGAAATGCTCCCTGCAAAGGGACACGTTTCCTGGACACTCCAACCCTGGAGCAGTTTGCATGGAAGTTGCCAGTTCCAAGGTCAGCTCCTGAAAGGCTGCAGCCTGAGAAAGCCCAGATTTCCTGCAGCTGAGAAGCTGTGCTGGCCAGCTGCCAGGATCATTTGTTCTGGATATTTTGGCCAAATTGGAGCATTTCTATGAATGTTCCTCTTTAACTATTCACTACATTCCAGTGAAATACACTGATTTTTTTTATTTTTTTTGTTTGTTTGTTTGTTGTTCTGATTTATTTTTTTTCTCTGCACTGCTGAGCTCTTCAGTTTCTCTGAGCTGTGTTTCCACCACTCAGGAACTACTTTACCACTTCAGGACAAAGCAGGCTTCCTGGAATAAATAAAGCAAGGCTGGGAGTAAGAGGCAGTCTATTTTATTAGCCCTACTTGTCAAGCTTATCTAGAGAAACTGACAGACCCAAAACCTTCTCTTTGGGACAATATGGAAGCACAAAAAAAAAGGACTCATTTGAATTCAACTCGCATTTACAGCAGAGCTTCCCTGTCTCCACCTGCCTTGGAATGCAGTTCATGCAGACCTGCAGTAGCTTTGCACTGTAGCAGCTGCAAAAGAAGCTGCAGGGAAAAGAAAAATCAGGATTTTCTGTTTTGAAACATTGCAGAGATTGATTTCAAATCAAGAGTACCTCTGAAATCCAGAACCTCGAAGCAGAGAAGCAGAGTACAGCTGATTTTTAAGGCCTTCTGAGGCTGACACTTTTCCTTTCATGGCCTTTGATGGGTTTTGTAAAATCATCCAGCATAAAGCCTCAAAGAATTTGGAGAAAATATATTCCACAGCAATACAAAAGAGCTGCATAATAAAATACAACACACTCATTGCTCAGCAATAACAGACATTTCTTCTACTAAGGGGTGGATAGAACATGGGTCAGGCCATGGATTTCATCTGGTAGCTGTCAATTTAAGCAAAAATATAAGGAATAAAGGGGGAAAAAAAAAATCTTGGCTTTCAAGCAACTTGCTAAAGCACAGAGCTTCAAACCTGCATCATAGATGTCATTTCCCTGGCTTTTTTATCCCCTGTAATCCATCAATATAATATGGCACATCAAAGCTAGACTCTAATCTTTTAAATTAATATTTTAAAAAGATTGCAAGTGTTTTTGGTTTGGCTCCTTGGAAATGCTTTTGATTTTAACAAATGGAAGCAGACCTCAAGATGCATGTTTATAATTTTATTGGTGCACTGCTGACATTGCTTTCCTGACTTAAGAAAACCAAGATACTACAATTGCAGTTGGGAGTTTATTTCTCTTATCACTTACTGGCTATCAGGAAATCTCAGATAAGCTTTCTCTGGATTAAAAACTGTCACCAGTGAAGTCCCAATAGCAATAGTCTTAAGAAATTATTTTTTTTTGCTAAATTTTTATTCAGTTAGGAGCATTCTTAAGAGCCTTTTCAATTTAAAGGGTAGAAACACAGCACACAGTACAACTGTGCTCACTAAACAGGTCACAGAAATGATGCCATTTTCCTGACTGCTATGGAAAACAGTTTGGAATGAGGAGAAAATACATGATTTGTCAGGAAACAATGAATTCAGACTAGTCCAGATGCTTGAGTTTGTGGTTCATGGCAGGAAAAGAGAAAAGCTTCTCCTACCTGCATTTGACTGCTAACCTCAGCTTGTCTTAGAAATCAATCCCAGTTTGCCCTACCTAAAGAGACAAATCATTCTCATCAAAGTGGTGATTTAGGCAGCTGCTGTTTGTTGGGTCTTTTCTTCTTTCATCAGACTAAAAAAGATTTTCTTCTTTTAATCTTCATTCATTATGTGACAGAATCCTCTGCAGCACTTAGTCTAAGTAACAACTCACTCCCTGTTTGACAAAACCAGAAGACTGTCCATTTGGCTTCTGATCAAAGGAGAAAGAGTGAAAAAAAACCAAACTAGACCAGACCTCTCTTTCCTTTTGTAACAGCAAAAACCAGAAGAGCTAGGACCACTCCAGAGAAGAGGCATTTCATGGTGCTCCACAGCATAGCTTAGAAAAGCCCCAAACACATTCAAGAAGTAGGAAGCAGGATGATTTTTTTTGCAAAGGAAACTATTCTGAATCATCTTCATTCATCACATCACAAGGTTTCAATGGTTATCTTAGCATTTAAGTGAAATTAAAGCAGTGAGAAATTCTCAGTACAAGTTTCTCTGACAGTAAGGTCGTTGTGAAGGAGATGATGCTTTCCTCCTGGAAATGAGTTTATGTCTGTGCTGGCTGTTGTATTGACTTAACATTGTTTGATTAGGATTTGATTATGCTTGATTACACTACTTAGAATTTCCTTACCAACAATTGCTGGTTTTTTTTGCAATTTTGCTATGTGTTTATTTGCATCCTGATTCTATTTGCGACAGCTTAAAGAATAACAAAGATTATATCATAGCAAAGCTAAATAGATTTACTGGAAAGTTTGAAAGCTTCTGCACACAGCTAAGGTCACTGGATAATTGATGATCTTTTGTGAACACCAGGCACACTTTTATCTGCAAATGAAGTTATTCTAGTGTGGATAATACACAAATCTACAAAGACATTTACTAATCACCTTTACTCTTTCGTGATGGTTATTTAGGACAAAAATCCATAAATACAGTATTGTTAATTAAATGACACTAACATCATAACATGCTAATCTTACTATTCATGCTATGAGGATGCATCACAAACATTTTTTAACTGTTTCCTAGAATTCACAAGCAGCAAGCCAAAGCATTCCTCTTAAATACTTTTGGGTCTGTTTTTAACAGTCCACTCCTTTTGAAGACAATGCCAAACACCTGTCTGCTTAAATGGGTAAAGGATGCTACCAAGAAGTAAATAACAAATAATTCCACGCTGTCTTCAAATCCCACATGTAAAAATGAGAGTAACTGCAGCCTGAGTCCAACCTCCCACACAAAAGTCTGCTGTTGTTACTGGATACCACTAAGTCCATGTCCAAGCTATTGCCCATTCCATCATTCGGACAATGGATCCTCAAAAATCAAGGCAAAAGCCAATTGAATCCTCTGAAACCACCAACATTAAAGGGAAGAAGTAAAAAGAAACTACTACTGTGAGAACTGAGTGGGTCACATTCTCTGGGAGCACTGCTCCAGGGCAGCTGCTACAGAAGCTAATTTGGCCCATTTCTTTGTTTCTGCTGAAACATGGTAAGAATGACAAGAAGTGGGGGGAAAAAAATGTTTCTAATATCTGGCAGACAACAATTACAAGGAGATTTTAAACTGTATTTATGTACAAGTAACAAACATTTCCACTCAGGCTTCCATCCTACAAAGCTTCTCTCTCTGTATCCTGGGAGTCTCACTAATATCAATAAACACAGTCAAAACCAGAGCCTTGAACCTTGCCTATATCAGAATATATTTTTACTTAAATCAATCAATTTTTTTCTAGCCTGCTTTTACCCACCTAGAATATACACTGAGGGTCTGGAGGAGCTAGAGGCTTCATTCACCAGCATGAATTCTATCAGTAAAAACCAGACATGTATGTACAACTTTGCAGTGTCAGTTGGAAAAGAGAAAGTGTGTCCCTAACTAACTCAATTACGCTGGAAAATCACAAATACTCTTGCACTTATTTCTACTTGTTAAGCATTACACAAATATTTACAAGTGAGAATGCATGCTCTCAGTAGGGGGAAAAGGAAAAAATCCATTTTAATTTTGAATGCAAATTGAAAAGCAGCAAGTCAGCTGAATAATTCTGGCAGCTCAGTGTGTCCAACTATAATACTGCAGAAAATACTGATAGTTCAAGAAGAGACAACTGAGGAAGCAAAGAGGTGGCAGTAGGAGGTGCCTTCAGTGATAATCTAACCTTCCATTCCATGATACATCCTAAACCCTTTATCTGAGATAGAATTCAGAAAGATAAGAAAGATGAGGGGTTCTTCAACCAGCACAGTGAAATTCCTTTGTAAGCAACTGGTAATTCCACCCAGTGCTGAACTGACATATGCATGGGATATTTTAGTTTATATTAGTTTTACTCTCCAAAGGTAACCAAACCTCAGCCTGTGCTCACCTCCTCCCCAAGCTTTTCTCTTTCAATGTGAATTCTGTCTGAGCTGCTATCTGCAAACATCTGAGCTGTCTGAGAATGAGAAATCATTCTGCCTGAACAACTAATTTCCTCTCCCTTCAAAAAAGCCCTGCTTATGTTTTGTTGTTTGTGGTGAAATTAATAAACAGATTGTCAAAAGAAAAATTACTCTGCAATTTAAAGAAAACTTAAATATCTCAAATGATAATGGTCCAAAGTAACAGTTCTGGATATGTATTTTGTGTATATATATATATATAATTTAACAACTACAGCAAAAATATTAATCCTGAAGTTTTCCTTAATGCATAATTGCCTAGGGCTGATGAGGGTCTGGCAGATTTGAAAGATTATTTCAAGTGAATCTAGGAGTGAAATTAGGAGAAATCTATGTCATCTGTGTTAAGAAAGACAAATGTCCTTCATTTGTTTCGTTGGGGATTTCTAACAGTTCTATGCTTCTCAACAGGCAGCTGACAGTGGGTTCAGATACTATGTCTGAGATATGCTATGGGCAGGGAGTTATTAAAATCTCAAGGAAAGCAACCTAGCAGAAGGTGGTGGAATCATCTAGCATGGGAAGGATGCAGGTGGGCAACAAAGAGCAGCTGGATCCGTAGCCACAGCAGGATATTGCCTTAGAAAACTCAGGCAGCCCTCCAGTGGCAAGTCACATCTGAAAATGTGTCGTGTACTTCTTGGGGCTGGTACAAATAACCTGAGACTGTCACCAGTCACTTGGCAGGCAAGCTTGATTAAATGATTTGCAATATCTAGGAGCCTTGTAGCACTACCAGGGAGATTGTCCAGTATCTTTTTTTCCACTGCCTTTGCCTTGAGACTACACTTCCCTCACCCTATCCCTGCTGAAATCCCTTGTTTTTTATCACATGCCCCCTAACATAGAAAAACTGTGCTACTTTCATCATTTCTACCTTCTGCAGAGGCCATGGGTTTGCTTTTTATAGAGTGTGGGGAAGAGTTACTGTGAATAATAAGGTATTGTGCCATGGCAGCCATTGCTCAGAGGATGCTCTTGCTACCTGTCCTGAAATGAGAATGTCTGGGTTATCATCCTGGCATTTGATGTTGTTTTGAGGGATCATTAAATCATTAATGAAAACATGTGTTGGGCATTTGTAGTACTTTGTCTTGATTAAGAACAGGAGGGCCTCAGCTGACTTGCGCAGTTCATGCATCTTGGAATGAACTCATATACACAGTGTTTATTTTTCATGTCTCCATGTAGTTGGAGTCAAATTATAGTGGTTATGCAATTTATTTTATAACTTTGCTTTTGGTCTCCTAAAGAATATTAATCAGGTAAAGAGAATTACTAACTACTTCAAATATTTTGATTGCTTTTTCAGAAAACTAATAATATCTTCTAGTAATTAGAAATCACAGAATATCTTTGGTTGGAAGGGACCTTCCAGATCACCTAGTCCAACCTTCAACAACATAATCCTGGGAGCAAATACAAGTCACCTATTGTTTTTCTTCAGCTTTTGCAAGTATCCCTAAATGTTACTGTCAGTTGATTAAACTGATTTACCTGTGGCTTTCAAAGCATAAACTATAACCTACTTTTGCTCTGGTTTATAAGCCATGCCCATGGTTTGCCTGAAAGCAGCTACAGCAGTGCTCTGTGCTCTCCAGAAACAATTTCATGAGTTTTATTCATTTAGAAAGGTCTAATGTTGAGTCTCTTGCCATAAAGCACCACGTGCTGGGGTCACGCTGCATAAGCAGGCATTTAAACAGCAAGGGAAGGAAATGCATTGTGCACAGCTTTGGGTATCTCAGCTATTTCTTAATGTACATTTAATTATTGTTCTACATTCCAATAGAAATTGTTAGTATAATTAATTAATCTCTGCAATCTCCGTGTAAGAGATAAGCTTGGTAATTCCTGGGCCATCTGATACGGGTATGCATAAAGACTTAGGCCAGAGCAGCTTCTCAGACAATTGTTTTTTCACTAAGGTTTTATGTGTAGCAAACTTCCTTTCTGTTTCATATTAGAAAATTAAATTATAATTTGAAGCTAGACTTTATCAAATTCTCATTACACTGATGGGTGAGAAAATTTGACAGTGAATACTTCTCCAGATTAGAAATAACTTAAAATAAATCAGTCTATAAATAACCGAAATAAATTATTTAAACAGGCATCTGTAATGCAATTTTTTGTTGCTCTGTTTTCACCAAACTGTTTATTAATTTTTAAAATCACGTTTATACAAATATTGCTACTTTTTTATTGCTACTTTATAGAATGTTATGGAAAAGAATCCCATGAGAATGTTTCCTTTAAGCTAAGAAGTGCAGATGCAAATGATGAATTTTGAATGTGAATGGTTTGACTGTACAAGAAATTCCCACTTTTTCCTGGTAGGTACACTGCTTAGGAAAATCAATCCAGTAAAAATACAAAGTTTTCACATTGCCTGTTTTAAAACTGAGCCAACCACTGAGCCAAAGCACTTTCCTGAGCAGAATGACATAAACAGCATTGATGATTCAGATCCTTGTGAAGAGGTATTTAAAAGGCATGTAAATGTGGCACTCAGGGCCATGGTTTAGTGCTGGACTTGGCAGCCAGGTTTATGGTTGGACCTGATGGTCTGAAAGGTCTTTTCCAACCTACAGGATTTTATGATTCTATAAACTATTCCTATATGAGTTAGATTCTTGATGCAATCAAAGAGACTGCTGACAACATCCTTTATAACCCTTATTAATGTCTCTGAACATTTATCTGGGTGCAGTCAGACACCTTTCTTGGGGGGAGTTTAGTTTCCAGCATCATCTTTGTCCCTACAGCCAGCCTGTTGAAACAGCAAACAGAAGTGCAGATTTGCATTAACAGAATGGTGTCCTCTCACTTTGGGTTTTAACATGCAAAATGGTATTGAAATCCCAGCTATCATCAGGGAAATGTAATCAATAAGCCAGATAGCCCAAGGCAGTTCAGCTCACCTTAAAGAAGACATCTAATATTAGGTAAACTCAATTTCTCCTTGTGTTGCATTGACTAGGGTAGGGTTTGCTTAATTTTTAACAGCTAGACATCCTATGCGTTATGAAACTGTTCTGTATCAGGGACAGAAACACTGTAAGGGGCCTGCAAGCAAGAATACAACAACCCCCTGCAGCTCCAGGCTGGGGGAGCAGTGGCTGGAAAGTGCCCAGCAGAAAGAGACCCATGGGTGCTGGTGGACACCTGGCTGAGCATGAGAGAAGAACACAGAGAAGGACATCAAGTGTGGCTGGCATCCTGGAGGAGAGCAGAGACTAGATGAGCCACTTAAGAAGAATTTTCCCAACAAAGAGGCTAAGACCTTACATGGAAGGAGGCCTCAAAGGACACTAAGAGATCCCTCTACAACAACCACTAGGGACCAGCAGAGACCACCCAAACCCCCTGGGGAGACCCTCAGTGATGACACTTGTAACCATCGATGCATTTAGGATCATTAGCTCCCAGAAGTAGAACGAATATGTATAAGCTTCCCAGGAAAACTAAAGGCTATGTATGTAATAGGGAGGATATAAGCTAGGGTGGGGGCCAGGTACAGTGTGCACTGTAGGTGGAACTATCCCCATGCAATAAAGAAATGATTGTTTTCTAATACTAAATTATTAGAGTATTAGAGAGTTCTTCATTTCCTGGTAACAAAATGTGATAGGGAACTCTGCCTGCCCTCCCTCTGACCCTCCAGAAGGGCACAAGTCATGCCCAGTTTCTCTCCAGACTAACCCCAAAGACTTGTGCATCCTGGCAAGAACCATCCATAAGTGGACAACTAACCCTAATGCTGGAGCTCCACCAGCTCTAATGGGAGATGAGACACCAGCTGACATGTAGATACTTGAATTTAAACACGTTTTCAACTGAGAGCCGAGACCCACCCTTGTATTCTCTTAGCCATTTAACTGACCTCTTTCATATCAGTACAGATTGGTGTGTTTTGAGCCTTACACATAATAATTTGCATTTGAACAGAAGCTTACAAAAAGCTCCATGTGCAGTAATAATATTTTCAAGTCAGAGACTTCAGGTATTATGTTTCTTTTTACACGCATCAAAGGATATTTTGCAAGAGAATAAACCAAACCAAAACCAAACCCCAAACCAGAAAATCACAGAATCTTCAAGCATAAAACCACAAAACAAAACCAACCAAACAAGACACATAGGATAAGATAATTTTAAATATTCTGAAGCCATCAAAAGAAAAGTAACTCAATGTCATAATAACAACTGGAGGCTCCTATTTACCTCAAACAAATTTGCTGGTCACATGAGATGGTGCCATGTACTTTCTGATAAACAAAAAGTAAAAGGCATCTTCCTGAGATGTTTTTGCAACTGAGTGCTGTGAAATAAGGCAAGGATATAAAAGAAAGTCATGCCTTCAAATAATGAAAAAAAAAAAAAAAAAAAAAAAAAAGGGGGAGGAGGTGGTAGAAGGGATGTATTTGTTAGAAATATTCCTACATGGGATTTGGAAAACTAGAAAGCAGAGGTATTTTCCTCTTTTTTCTCTAAATCTGCAGCCCTGCACGCTGAAAGTGACCTACATCACTCTCCATACAGTACATCAAATAACCCATTATTTAACAAATCAGTGAAGCACCTCTGCTAAATGAAAGGAACCTATAGCTTTAATCCCACTTCGATTAACTTTGTTCTTCTCAGAAAGCAGACCTTAATTTATATCAATTTGCAGTAATCTTTACAAGAAAATGCTGCTTCACTTACACATGCTGTTTGACAGCAAAATGAATTTCTCAGGCTTGTGGACACCCTATGATGGTTCCAATAAAAATTGCCCCTAGTAACAATGCCGAACACTTTCTGTCTGCTTAAATGATTTCTTTGGCTAGACAGATGATGAGGTTTAATGATGTATGTTGTGAATTCTCTCCACTAACAAATAGAAGTAACACTCTGATCAGTGGAAAGACCTCAAGGACATTTGATACAGACGTTGACAATTTCCTGTTCATCTCTGTAGACAGGCATTTTGTTACTGCATTCACATACACAACTGCACATCTCTGGAAAGGATCAATTCAGTTAAATATTTCTGAAGGACAGCAAAATGCTCTGTTATTTTTACCAATGGGGAAACCACAGAAAAGAGTCTTTCACAGTACTGTTTTAGAAGTTGGGAAGTCTAAATGGAATTAGTTAATTACATAATTGGGCTGTAGACTTAACTTAGGTGGCCCGATTTTGTTGAGTACCTACACTTCTCAAGTTTATCTGAAATTTATCAGGGTCTACAAGACCAGATCTTCAAAGGCAAGGCAGTCAAATATGTATCTTGTATTTATTTTCTTGAGTATCCTGGGACTTAGAAGTTGAAGCAAAAATAGCAACTTTGGTACAATTTGTGCATGTACTTACTTTTGCAGAGTCAAGGCTAAATCTGTAACAAGATCTGCTTGGATGACAAGGAGACACTGAAAAATCCTGTTAAATTATTCCCAAATCCCATAGCCATCTAAAAAGACCTGGAGTTCTGCTCAGTAACATGCATACTGAGTCTGGTGACCAAACCCCAGCAGATCAGCCAGTTGATTTCTTTTGCACCTCAGCTGTTCTCACACTCAAGTAAGTTGATGTAAAACATCACATGCTGGAGCAGCTTTGGGAACACAACACCTGTAAAGTTGTTTGTTAGCACCTGCACAGTAGCCAATGGCTCCCTCGTAGCAACAGTCAGAAGAGAAGCAAGATCCTGATTTTCAAGATCCCATTCTACCTGAAGCAGAGTCTGGCTCTGGATTGTAAATCCTTAGCCTTCAAACTGTAAAATACACAACTCTCTTCTCTGTACTCTAGAATAATTATATAAAAAATAATTACCAAATAAAACATCTGCACTAGAAAGGACTGGAACATCCTTACTCCAGAACAATCCTCGTCCAAGGACTGAGGAATTCCACATGCTTTGAAAGGTCTAGGTTTGAAATGTTCTCTCAGACCAGTATTTATATATATATATATCTTTTTTTGCATTGTGTTACACTGTGAGCACAGGTATCATTAACGTGGCAGCAACAAATCCAAAGATATGGATTGGTATGTTTTGTGTTGGTCTTTGTTCAAAGGATAACAATCTGTACAAACACAAACAAGCTCTGTTGCCCTTCACTCTTCCCTCCCTCTGGGGTTAGCATTGTACTAAGAGTGAAGTCAGGCAGTTTACAGAGCTTTTTTGATTTTTTCAATGCACAGACATCTAAGCAAATGCTATCATTTTGCAGGAAAATTGTATTTACATGCAGCCTTTTACTTAAATGTGGTCAATTAATTATGAAGTGGGTGTCTGATTTCAGCTTGGATAAAATGTTGCTAGAACAAAAATGGATATTGAGTCCTTTAAAAAAAAAAATCCCTATTATTTCATATATAGCTCAAGAAGAGACATCTAATTGGATCTCTATCAGTTCAAGAAATAACACTTCCAATTTGTTTTTTAGACACTGGTTCATTAAATTTTCAGATAAATTTGTAAGGAAAATACTTAGGTATAGTGCTAAAGTGCTGATATTTTATCTAGGCTATTAATGACAACAGTACAGTCTGGCTTGGATGAGACTCCAGATCCAGGTGGAAGTCCTTTTTCAAAGGGAAAACAAAGAAAAAGCAGCCAAGGAAACAGAAAGAGAAGCAGGTAAGAGTTTTTGGCAGCACAGTTCTCATGTGTGAAGCCTACTCTGGGGCTCAAGTGTGTTGGGAGTTAAAGGAGAGAAGCACCCAAGCAAATTCTAGCTTTCCTAAGGACAAAAGGAGGGGGTGAGGGGAGCACCATGTGTTTAAAATTAGAAACTCTTCTCAAAGCTGATGATTACAGTTAAATATAAATGAAGGAATCCAGCCCATGACTGTCAAACAGAAACAGCTCCCTAGCCCTAAGGGCCTTTCTTAAAACCATCTGAGTTCTAGCCTGTTCCAGGAAAGGTGATCAGTCACGCATCCCACAGCCATACAGGGGAAAAAATACTTAATAAGAGTCTTCAGATATTTGACCCAAAAGATTTGATCTAATATTCTTTATATAATATAAAATTATCTTGCTTGACTTGATCTGAAGTCCCCGAGGAGCTATTGCATAGTCACAGCTACTGTGTTTAGTTAACTGCCCATTTTTTCCTCAAATGAACCTTGCTGAAGATGCTGCTCCTTTCAGCTTGCAGAAAGGTCACTCCTGCCTTGGAAAGCATGGATGAAATACACAAAAATCCTGATATCCTTTAGCTGGCTTTTATCATCTACTCTTTTCCCTGGTCACTTGTTCCTTCTCTTCCCTTCTCTCTCACTCTTTTCCCTTTTGGCTCATACTCATTTTGTGCATGGATGCCCAAGGAGGGGAAAAAAAAAAGCTTTCTCTCTTTTAACAAGTTAATGAAGAAATAATAATCCAGGATGGAGCTAGACTGGAAACAGAGAGTCTTTATTTGACAGACTCAAGCAGCCTGCAACTAATCAACTGCAAGGTAGAACTTCTGTCAACAACACTACTTTTATCCCATGGACAGTCATATGCTACATTACAACTACT